>LBNU01031568.1:0-12812 GCA_014162995.1 Artemisia annua | reverse complement strand
AAAAATTTACATACTCGCTATAACTTAAGACCATACTCGCTGAGGACAAACAGACTCATACTCGCTAAGAATAATTGTCCATACTCGCTAAGGAAAATTTCATACTCGCTGAGGAAAAAACATACTCATACTCGCTAAGAATATGTCCATACTCGCTAAGAAAAAAATTTCATACTCGCTGAGGAAAAACATACTCATACTCGCTAAGAATATGTCCATACTCGCTAAGAAAAATTCACCATACTCGCTAAGCAATCATATTCCAAATTAGCTAAGTTATAATATTTCATACTCGCTAACATTTAATAATATCCATACTCGCTAATGATAAACAACAGTCATACTCGCTAACAGCCTAGTGTTTTGCAATTATCTATGGTATTTGGCGAACTAAACAATCAAATGTATTATGTTAGCACATTAATCAAGCAGAATGAAGTCCCCAAAGATAATCACAACACATGAAAAAACGAGACCATCATAAGCCCATAACAGACCACGAGCCGTATACTACCACTCATCACACAAATGCAAAACCCATGGATTTGAGGCCACACGAAAGGTATTACATGTATATTTTGAGGTACCCGTACGGCTTATAACACTTAATTGACACAAAACATCATCAATCACAAATACCCAAATTTTTCGAGCCCTAATTGGGTTTTTCAAGCAGATTTTCACAAAACTAAAGGTAAAACTGTGTGATGTGATAAATTAAACTTACAATTAGTTGATAATCTTTGCAAGAAAACAATCAAGGTCGTGAGAAAATTTTGGCAGCAGTTTGTGTGAGTATTGGTGTTTAAGAGTGATGAAAAAAATCGTGGGTTTTTGGAACTGATATAGGTTCTCATAAGTTTCAACAATTACACATGTAGTCCCTGTGGTTTGTGTCATTCAAAGAATTGCACTTTTGGTCCTTGTTGTTTTAATAAGCCTTTTGTGAACATACCACGTGACTTACCATGAGCCGTTAAAATTAAGATGTTGAAAATTTTAATTAATCATTTGGCTCAATGGTTCGTCGGGAAAGGATTTGATGCTTATGTTTTTGTAACCGCCACGATCACTAAGCATAATCCACAAGGAATTACCGAAGTGACCTGCTTTCAGGGCTGTTTGATGTTGACCCTGGCATAAATTTCCATTCAATCACTGGGAGTCACATTAGTAACTTCCCTCTTAAATGTTCTGGCAGATTGCTAAGATCTGCGTAGGACTCATAGATTTACCACTGGTGTCCTTATTGTTGAGCAACCAGGATAGAAGAAGCACGTGATCCTATGAGATCTTTTGATGCATCTCGTTGCTCTAGACTCGATAAGTGCATAATTTGGTCGTCGGAGACTGGAGCGGTGTCTCCTGTTTCAATATCAACATGGCTCGTAATGAGCGGTCGATAGATTATGCAAGGTTCCCTGTTAGAATGAAACAAGCTCTTTTGAGAGAACTTGAGTGGCTTAGAAGGTTTAGTACAGTGCGTTACTGGGTCCATGACGTCTTGTCTTCAATACCAGTGTTACTTAAGTAACAACAAGTAGCATATGAATTGAACCCGGTTTATGCCCTAAGGTTGAATAATGGGAGGGCTATTTCTTTTCACCCTTTCTCATTTCATTTCTTTTTAATTCTTCAACCCCTTCTTTCCCTTTCTCATTTATCTCCTTTTTTCATAATCATACCTAAGGACTTTCTAATACTATCTATTCGGTATTGTCCTTGGGTAGATCCCTCCGGCTCTGGCGGATCATAGGATGGTTTTTCCTAACCTTAGCCACCTTATAACTTCATGACTATCCTATGTTGCCATCAACCAAATATTTGAAAAATCACTCAAAGTGTTTAAGATATAAGAAACACATTTTGTTCACACTTTGAGAGTTTTTTATATTTTCCAAATGCTCCCCCTTAACATGTGCTCATACATTTTAATTTAAAATTTGCACATGTTGGGTAGAGTTGCACTTTTTGAATTGATCCACCTTAAGTGAACAAGACCAATTCGAGACGCGTTTACATCACTAGTTAGACTAGCTTGAAATTATTACCCGTCCTGATCAAGTTCACAAAAGGTTTCTCGAAATGGTACAATCTACTCAGACAAGTCCTTTCGATTCATGACAGTTTTCGTCAATTCATTGGTAAAGACTGAGTTACGCTCAAGAGAGATGCCAAATCCTTTTGTCACCGAAAGCCATTTTGCTCCCCTTTAATATGTGCATTGATATTTTGAAAGATTTTGGCACATATAGGAGAGCTTATGTTTAAGTCCAAAACATCACATTTTTATCAGATTTTCATATTTAAATCACAGTCTCTCCCCCGATCAAAAAATTTCAAGTCTTTTGAGATTTTGTGATCCCAATTGATTTAAAATACGTTTAGAAAATATGGGAGAAAAATGTGATCAGATTTAAAATGTACTGATTTTGAAACGAACTAATTATCGAACACCACTCATGGTGCACAAAGTTTTGAAAGGTGCAGAAATTTTGAGCAAATACTCTCCCCCTCAATTAATGACCCGTTTTCTATTTAAATAGTGGTAGTCCTTACATTGAGCGTCAAGTATTTGTGAAAATTTAAGTCCAATTGCCACCTTGTGAACCGCAAAGTCTCTCTTGAAGAATTATAGATGAGAGAGACTTTGTGATGTAAAGAAGACTTCTCTTCTTATACAAGAAATAATGCACTGAAACGCACATAATTTCGAAGAAACATGGATATAAAGTAATCCATGCCCGGGTGAACTTCACCCAGTGAGAGGAACAACCGTCCTTTTGGCGACGTGTTTTCCCCAAAGATAAGAACGGGTTGCTATCTGAAGTAATAACAAGACATTATGACATGTTTTAATTATTCTTTGTTAACTTCTGCTCGAGCTTCATTTAAAGTCCCGTGCCATTATTGAGTGACATTTCTAGGGCCGTAAATGTTATTGATAAACAGAAGATATGCCTAATGAAGAACTATTTTCTTTGTATTTTTTTGTTTTTCATATTTTTATGGTTTTTGTAGGTTTTATATTTTTCTATTTTCTTTTTGGTTTTATAAAATATATACAAGGATATGTGAAGGGAATCCATTACTCCTCGTTCTCTTCCTGAAGACTTTTGAGTGTCTCTTGTGTAAGGCTTTTCATTCCAAGATGAGGAAGAATGAATTGAAATCGTATTCTTGGAAGTGCCTTAGTAAAGATATCAGCTAGCTGAAACTCTGTCATCACGAAGTATAGTTCCACAACCCCTTTCTCAACTTGTTCTCTGATGAAGTGATGTCGAATATCAATGTGCTTTGACCTGGAGTGTTGGATGTTGTTGCAGCAGAGAGCAATTGCACTTTTGTTGTCGCAATACATTGGAATTTTGTTGTAAGTAAAGCCATAATCCGATAATTGAGATCTCATCCACAAGATTTGAGCACAGCATGACGACATGGCAATGTATTCAGCTTCCGTAGAAGATATCGATGTACTCATTTGCCTTTTAGACCA
Organism: Artemisia annua; assembly: GCA_014162995.1. Lineage (NCBI taxonomy): Eukaryota > Viridiplantae > Streptophyta > Magnoliopsida > Asterales > Asteraceae > Artemisia > Artemisia annua. The sequence continues at coordinate 9,316 of LBNU01031568.1, read as the reverse complement.
CCAGCTAACAAGTTTGTCTCCAAGAAATCGAGCACCTCCTGATGTACTCCGACGGGTATCTTGACACCCGGCATGGTCAGCATCAGAGTAGGCCGTGAGAGCCATAGCCGTGCCCTTAGGGTACCAGAGACCCATGTGAATGGTCCCCTGAAGATACCTAAACACCCTCTTGACTGCTTCCAAGTGCCTCTTGGTTGGCATGGATTGATAACGAGCACACATGCATACAGCAAACAGAAGATCTGGCCTACTAGCAGTGAGGTACATCAGGGATCCAATCATGCTGCGATACTTGGTTTGGTCGACTGGAGTCCCATCAATGTCCTCATCCAATTTAGATCTTTCAACCATAGGGGTATCAACCGAGTCACATGATTCAAATCCAAACTTCTTCAAAATCTCATTAGCATACTTGGATTGATTAATGAAAATGCCATTGGGATTTTGTGAGATTTGCAACCCCAAAAAGAATGACATTTGTCCCATCATGGACATTTGGAACTCAGAGTTCATCTCTTTTGAGAAACGATCACATTCCATAGGGTCAGAAGAGGCAAAGATGATGTCATCTACATAGATTTGAACATGAAGAAGGTGTTTGCCCGATTTTCTGGTGAAAAGTGTAGGATCAACAACACCCTTGGTGAACTTGTTAGCAAGAAGAAACTTGGACAACGTGTCATACCACGCTCTAGGAGCCTGCTTTAGGCCATAGAGAGCCTTCTTCATGCGATAGACGTGATTAGGACGCTCAGGGTCCACGAATCCTTCAGGCTGACTGACATAGACCACCTCTTTCAACTTTCCATTTAAGAATGCCATCTTAACATCCATTTGATATACAACCATATTCTGACTGGCAGCATTAGCAAGAAAGATTCTTATGGCTTCAATTCTAGCAACTGGTGCGAAGGATTCTTCAAAGTCTATACCTTCTTCTTGACGGTATCCTTTGGCTACAAGCCGAGCCTTGTTTTTCAGAACATCACCATGCTCATCAAGCTTCACTTTGAATATCCACTTGAGAGCGATAATCATAGCACAATCTAGAGGAGGCACTAATTCCCATACTTCTAGTCGATCAAACTCATGAATTTCTTCTTGCATTGTAGTAAACCAGGAGTCTTTAGACAATGCATCTTTGAAATCCTTAGTGTTAGGTCACCATGTTATAGCATAAACAACCAATGATACAAGAACTAGAATGGAGAAGAAGAAGATAGAATAATATGGAAGGAACTCTACTAATGATATGATGAAAATGACAATGTATTAATGAGAACCAACAAGCCTTAAGGAAGGCTTACACATTGTATTTATAGGGGAGTCCAAGGGTCTCTAGATTCATCTCCATACTTTACACTACTAGCCCTTGGACTTCCACTTGTAGTGACATTACATCATAAACTTTCATAATAAAATGATTAAACATAAAACATAATAAGTTTAACTAGCAACCTATCATAANCCATACTTTACACTACTAGCCCTTGGACTTCCACTTGTAGTAACATTACATCATAAACTTTCATAATAAAATGATTAAACATAATAAGTTTAACTAGCAACCTATCATAAACAAATGACCGACACTTGAATAACGTGAAACGTGTTCCTAACACTTAGGTTCGACTTTCGAAAGAATAGAATTAAAGAAGTACCATAACGCATCGGTAGCAAGTTGTTTACGTGTAGATACCGATCAAGAAGGGTTTCCAATGATGTTGTCAATCGGATGATCATTTGTCCATTTCCTGAGATGCTCATGATGTTGAGGGTAGGAGACTGATGATGCCATCTGATGCTCCCCTGATGAGGCGGTATCGTTTGTAGGGTCAGGGGCAAATATGTTCACGAATGGAGCATCATTAGCAGAAGCAAGCGGATTCTCTTCTATGGAATTATCGACTACAACTCCTTGATGTACGGAAGATGATTGAAGATTAGATGAGGTTTGTGAAGTACTAGCAGATGGTGCATCTTGACTGAGTGATATAGATACAGATGGGCCATTTGAGTTGTGTGGAATTGGAGCTTCGACAACTGGAGGCAAAAGTGGATCATCATTACTTGGGTTAACAGTTGGAGGCTCAAAATATTCATCAAACATCGGATCAAACAAACTCTTCAATTCTTCACTTGTGGGTGGTACATAAGGTGATGCAGGAGTCGGATGCTGTACAAGTCCTGAACTGATTAGTCCAGGAGACAAAAGGTTAGGTGCGGGTCCAGAGCTGGTGTGTTCTGGAACCTGTTGCTCAGTCAGCTCATCAAATGTAACGTGAATGGTTTCCATGATTTGTCGAGTTCTCTTGTTGTAGATTCGGTATCCCTTGCGATCTGGTGCATAACCAACAAAGACTCCAATATTGGCCTTAGCCTTAAGTTTACCCAAGTCTTCACTATCATTGGTTGGGTAACATAGTACACCGAACACACGTAGGAAGGAGAGGTCTGGCTTTCTTTGGTGCACTAACTCATAAGGAGTTTTGTTGTGGAGAGGATGTATCAATGATCGGTTTTGAGTGTAGCAAGCATTTGCAATGGCTTCCGCCCAGAGAAACATTGGAGTTCTGGAAAATATCTGCATGGTTCGAGGAGCTTCAACAAGGGTACGGTTTCGTCTTTCAACAACTCCATTTTGCTGAGGTGTACGTGGAACACTCTTTTGGTGATATATCCCAATACTTTCATAAAATTGAGTAAGTTGTTGATTAACAAACTCAGTTCCATTGTCTGTCCGGATGAATTTGACGGTTTTGTTGAGTCTTACTTGCAGTTGCTTGATGATTTTAATGATAATCTCTGGAGTTTCATCCTTTGATCTCAAAAACTTCACCCATGTAAACCTAGAGAAATCATCTACAATAACCAGAATATATCTCTTCCCATTGATACTTTGAACTCTCATTGGACCACANTCCATTGTCTGTCCGGATGAATTTGACGGTTTTGTTGAGTCTTACTTGCAGTTGCTTGATGATTTTAATGATAATCTCTGGAGTTTCATCCTTTGATCTCAAAAACTTCACCCATGTAAACCTAGAGAAATCATCTACAATAACCAGAATATATCTCTTCCCATTGATACTTTGAACTCTCATTGGACCACACAGATCCATATGAAGGGTGTGAAGAACTTCCATAATAGTGTTGACAGTTTTGGGTTTGTGAGTGTGTTTTTTGCTTTTTCCTAATCGACATGCCGAACAAAGATGATATTTTTCGTATTTCAACCTGGGCATGCCTCGAACAAGATCTTTGCGTGTGAGTTCATTAATTGTGCCAAAGTTCAAGTGATTAAACTGGCGATGCAATAGCCATGATTTGTTCTTAGATGCCTTAGAAAGCAAGCAAATGGGAGAGGATCTCATCATGTCTTCGATAGAGATGGTGTAAAGATTCGTGTCACGACTGCCTTTAAGTAGATCAATACCATCTAACTCTCTAACAAAGCATGTATGTTTTCTGAAAGCAACTTCGAGATCGGAATCACAAAACTGACCAACAAAAAATAGGTTGTGCCCAAGTCCCTCTACATAATACACTCTGGAGATTACTGATGCGTAGGTTTTGCAACCTTACAATAGGTTTTACTTCTCAAGGGATCTTGAGAAGCTTGCAATTCCCACCAGGCAGTGTACCTGACCGATGTAGTATAGTGAAGTGGCAAGTACCGGGGGATTGATCGTTCTCTCGGGGAATAGTGTCGTTAGGATTGAAAACTACTCTAATTTAGGTCTAAGGGTTGNTTTCACTACTCCCTAGCTATCTTTTACCGGTTAATTAGTTTGTTACAATTGTGTAGATGACGGGTTGTATTCCTTAATTCCATTCGTAGGGTTGTGTACGATCTTCCCTAACTCTATAAGTGCAAACTTCATTCTATAGCGACACGTTTAGTATCCAAACCATGAAATCACTAGTAATTACTTATGCATTAAATACAACCAAATAATCGTAGTATACATCCGATTCATGTTTCTTAAGACGTTCAAGCAAGTCACCGATTGGAAGTTAGCCAGTTTTCTTAAGCCTAACATCGATATCACCCACCCATAACAATTAATAACAAACCAACAACAAGTAATCAATAGCTAGGTTTCATTAGATCTAAGCAAACACAAGAGAAACCTAGCCTAGCATGTTAATGTAAAGACAAGCATAAGATATAATCAAGCAATACATAGACATATTGATTGATTTGATGGAAGACTTATCTTTAATTAAGCATGGATGAAACAAGGGTGAAAAACCCTTGAAAAAGGCAGTAAATTCGACCTAGGGTTTATCCCTAAAGTTCTTCCAAAAGTTGCAAACTTTAATGAAAAAAAATCCTAAAATATATATAGAAAATACATTCTGACGGTGTCAGGTTATAAGTCCTGACGCCGTCAACCCGCGATGTCTAGGGTTGTCGGATCACCTAGATCCACTTCTGACGCCGTCAGCCTCTATAACCTTCTGGGCCGTCTCTCTTTAATGTTACACTTGACGGCCTAGACCATCTAACACCTGACGCCGTCAGGTGTAAACTTCTCAACTCTTCTTCAGGGCGTCTGGTAATGTCAAAATCCAGCTCCTTTGTCTTCAAGTGACGGCGTCAGCTTGTAATTCCTGATGCCGTCAGGTAGGAATTCCAGCTTGATTTGAGACTTTGTCGTTTCCTTCACTTTTATGCTCCAAAAACGTCCAAAATGCAATGTTTTCCAGAATTCCTCCCGAAAGTACGTAAAATGACAAAAGGAGCGATTTAAGGCAATATTTGATCATAAAATAACGATTTAGGGATTAAATGACCCCCTAAAAGCGTAACACTTTTCGCCTCATCAAATACCCTTACACTTGAGATTTGCTTGTCCTCAAGCAAATGCGCTTTTATTCCAATCAAAATATGAGCTAAGCTAGGGGTCATTTAACACTAATATAAAAGTAATTACAACAAATAGTTATTCCACCCTAGTCATAACAAGCACGGAAATCATACACTAGCACCTCACAAATAGTGTTTGGATACTCTCATCTCTCGGGTGTTATAAACCTATATAACTAAATGGAAATGGAAAAATATCACTCAGTACCTGTCATAGCAGATAGATTACCATAGGCTTGGGAAAGGATCAAAAACCTCCTCCACTTGGCGTAAGCACCTAGGATAAACTATCAAAGAGGGCTTTTCAAGGGTTGTAACGTTAGGTGTAGGGATATGATAAACACGGTTTGTTGGAATAAAGGATATTTTTACTGGTGGCGAGTTAATTATCTTGATCAAATACATGCACGATGTGGCATTGCTAAGCCAAGACTCGACTCAACTTAAGCTAATAAGAAAATAACGAAAACATAAATAAACATAAAAGGAAACGGGATGGTAGTCCGTATGTTTTTTTCTCTCTTTCTTTTTCCAATTTTTTTTCTTTTTCTTGTATTTTTGATTTTTTTTCCATTTTTTTTTGCATACACTATTGCCCTACCATCCAAAATAATACATCATAGGGGCCTCGGTTCTCCCCTAACACTTGAACTTTTACATACTTTATAAATAACTATTTTAATGACTCGAATTAAGATAATCGAAAAACTTGGAGTATGTTGATATAAATAATGCATAAAAACGTTATTTATATTTATCGATATCTCTATGTTTTGATGATCACAAAATGTAAAAACATTAAACGTAAAATTACTACGTAAACAAGTATTAAGTTAGTTTATATCATCTTATCCAACTAAATCACTTAAGGTATGAATAAACAAATGCCTAATACATTTTATGATCAAAGGGATGTTTATTTAAATATTACAAAGTTTATTAAATAATATAAACATATTATATATTTTTGAAAAACATTTTTGGTAATAAAGGAAAATGTTTAAATCATACTAAATATATGAATTCAAAATTTTAACCAAAATCAGTTAGTTTTTCAGCAAATAAACTTTTCCCAGAAAAAGACAAAGATTCTGGTCATTACAGATGGGCGGCCCCCTTAATTATAAGGGGCGGCCCCCTTAATTTTAGGGGGGGGGGCTCCATTTAAGGGGGCCGGCACGCTCCTGTTGTCAGAATCTTTTGCCTATAAATACTACCTCAAACCTGGTATTTTTCCTCACCTTTTGCACGAATATTTTCAGTTCCAATCCTCTCCAAACATCTTTCTAAACCCTTTGATCATAAGATTATTAATCTTTGTTTCAAGTGATTCAATCCCTCCTCATCCTTTCTCATCCAAAGTGCAAGAGAAGAATACTCCTTCAACATCAAGTTTAAGAAGTATTGTAGATTAGTGTTGTATATTGTGTAAATCATTTGTGAAGTTGTGTTGTGCTTGTAATAAGTAAATCTAGGTAAAGTAGAAGTTGTGTAGAGAAGAAGAAGTAGTGAAGTAGTGAAGTGGTGTGAAGTAGTGAAGAAGTTGTGGTGTGTACAAGTTGTGTAGAAGTCGTGCTAAGTTGTGTAGTGGTGTGAGATTGGTTCTAGCTACAATTAGATCCCGACATTTAGCTTAGTGTCGTTAATTGGTGTAAGCAAAAGTTGTGTAAGGTTTTCTCTGCCATAAGGGAGCTTGTTGACATAGTGAAGAAAACTTTCGAGTTGGGTGCTCGAGGAGTGGAGTAGGACGAAGAGGAGATTCGTAGCCGAACCACTATAAATCCTTTGTCTCACGGTGCTATCTTTCTATCTTTATCTCTTTACTTACTTACTTACTTACATGTTTGCCATTATATTCATTAGTAGACTTTGTTGTTATAATTGCAAGTTGAGATCACATAAAATTGGAATCGAAGTTTTTCATAACCAAACTTTTGTAAATTAAAAAGACGTAAAACTATTCAACCCCCTTCTAGTTTTCCACAATTGGTATCAAGAGCCACGTTAAACAAGATTTTTAAAATATATTGTATTTTAAAACTTGAAATCGATCTATGGAAATGGAAAAATATTTAGAAGGGAAAATTGTTTTCAAACCACCATTTCTTGAAACTGAAATTTTTCTTGAATGGAAAAATCGATTCGAAAGTTATGTGAAATCAATAGACTATGATCTTTGGCATGTCATTTCAATTGGTGATATTCAATCAATAAATACTATTTTTGAAAAACAAAATAACTTGGAAAAATTCATTATATACAAAGCTCTACCAAGAGTTGAGTATGAAAGAGTATTTTTTTGTCAAACGGCAAACGACATGTGGAAAAGTCTTTCAAAATATCATCAAGAAGAATGTCAAGCCAAAGAAAAACTTGCACATAAGTTAGTAGCAAAAGAAAGTATAGTAGACAAATATTTAGTTTAAGTGAGTACAAGTACTACTAGTTCAAATTTTTTGTGTGAAGGTAATGATGCCGAAGGCAACACGAGTCATGACAAGAATGAACAAGAAGAACGTGTAGAGATGGCAACCGAGAAGGAACTAAGTGACGATGACGATTCTAGTTCTGAAAGTGAAGACGAAGAATATGCAAAGGTTGTTAAAGAGTTCAAAAGACTTATTAAAAAGAGACAAAGAGCACAAGATAGAAGAAGAACAATCCGAAGGAAAAGATTTGATGATGAAGAAAAAAATACTAAACAAGAATGTTTTGTCGCTCAAGCATCAAATGAAATATGCATAGGAATTAATTTGGAACCCGATGAATGGGTAAAAGATAGCGGGTGCTCAAGACATATGACGGGGAATCGCAAATTATTCTCTACATACAAAGCATACAACGGAGGTAACGTTATTTTTGGTAGTGATCGTCGTGGAAAAATCATAGGCAAAGGTAAGATCTCTCAAGACTCCCTAACTATTGAAAATGTTGAACATGTAGATAACTTAACATATAACTTGCTTAGTATAGATCAAATACGTGACAATAAGTGTAGGGTTACCTTTACCGAAAAGAATAGTGTAATTATTAAGGATGATAAAGTCATAGGTAGATGAATTAGGAAAGGTGGCATATATGTCATGAAACTAGGAGATAAATTGGAAGATAGGATATGCCTAGCAACCTTAGACGAAAACTCCACCTTGTGGCATAGGAGATTAGGTCATGCAAACATGCAACAAATACAATCTTTGGTGTCTAAGGAACTTGTTAGAAATTTGCCTAGTCTAAAATATAATCAACATTTTTGCGACGCTTGTAAAATAGGAAAACAAGCACATGCTAGTCATAAAGCTAAAAATATAGTATCCACTACTAGATGCTTAGAACTACTTCACATGGACCTCTTCGGTCCATCCGCGGTGCGGAGCTACGGTGGCAACCGCTACACCTTAGTTATAGTAGATGACTATTCACGATACACGTGGACTAGGTTCCTAAGCGATAAAACCGAAGCCTTTGAAAAATTTGAGACATTTAGTAAAATGATACAAAATAAGTTAGGATGCCCTATAGTCTCAATTAGGACGGATCATGGTAGGGAATTTGATAACGAAGTACAATTCGGAAAATATTGTGATTTAAATGGAATATCTCACAACTTTTCCGCTCCACGTACTCCTAAATCAAATGGGGTAGTAGAAAGGAAAAATAGGTCTTTACAAGAAATGAGTAGAACCATATTAAATGAGCAATCTATCCCACAAAAATTTTGGTGTCATGTCGTAGATACTTCGACATATATACTTAATAGGGTGTCTATTAGATGAATTCTAGGAAAAACTCCTTATGAGTTATTAAGAGGTAGAAAACCAAATATAGGCTACTTTAGGGTATTTGGAAGCAAATGTTTTATTCTTAATACAAAAGATTACCTCACTAAGTTCGAACCTAAGTCATACGAAGGAATTTTTCTAGGATATTCGCAAAATAGTAAAGCATACATAGTCTTAAATAAACACACTATGAAAGTAGAAGAATCCTTAAATGTAACCTTTGATGAAACTCCTCCACCACCAAAAACCTTACCCTTAGAAGATGATGATATGATTGAGGAAAAAGCTATTGAGGTTAGTAAAAATAAGCCTTTAGGAAATGATAACGAAATAGAAACATTAGAAGAAAATGAGGTTGTAAATATTAAGGAATCTAAGTCACACCCATTAGACAACATCATAGGTAACCTAAATCAAAGAACACTTAGATCACAAGCTCAAGATAATAATAACTTCTTTTGTTTTGTGTCAACAATAGAACCTAAGAATATAAATGAAGCCTTAAAGGATGAAAGTTGGATTATGGCTATGCAAGAGGAATTAAATCAATTCAAAACAAATGATGTTTGGGAACTAGTCCCAAATCCTAGGGATGTTACCATAATAGGAACTAAATGGGTATTTAGAAATAAGTTAGACGAAAATGGAATAGTAACTAGGAATA
>LBNU01031567.1:22720-36711 GCA_014162995.1 Artemisia annua | reverse complement strand
CTTCCATGATAAAGTCACTTCCTTCGAAAGGAGTGAGTGAGGGGGAAGGATCGGAAAGTATTGGTGAAGAATTATCATTAAGATGAGAAGAGAAAGAATTGTCGGTATGATGAGAAGTGAAAGAATCATCATTTAGGTGAGAAGAGAAAGAATCATCATCAAGGTGAGAAGTGAAAGAATTATCATTTAGATGAGAAGGGATAGAATTATTCGTGAGATGAGAAGAGATAGAATTTTCGTTTAGACGGAAGAGATAGAATTATCATCAAGATGAGAAGAGAAATCAGAAGTGGGATTGCCACTTGTCGCAAAACCGAGAAGTTCTTGAGAATACTCTTCGGCAGCAACGTCGATAATATCAATTTGATTAACGGTCATACAATCGTAGTTGGAAGAGTATCTCGCGGTTTGGTTTAGATCAAAGGTAATGGATTCATTTCCAACACGGAGGGTAATTTCTTCATCGTAAACATCAATTAAGGCACGTCCCATCCGTAGGAAACCTCTCCCGAGAATGAGAGGAACTCGGGGATCGGGATCAAAATCAACTATGACAAAATCAGCGGGGAAACTTAACTTCCCAACATTAACAAAGACATCCTCGGCTATGCCCATGGGACGAGAAGTAGATCGGTCGGCTAGCTCGAGGGTCATATGTGTTGGGACAAGTCCGGGTAGAGAAAGCTTTTCCCATATTGACTTAGGCATTAGGTTGATGCTAGCCCCTAAGTCGGCTAGGGCGTAACATTCAACCATCCCCGGGAAATTGCACGGTATTAAGAAATTTCCGGGATCTCTGAGCTTTTCGGGTAGCTTCTTAAGGAGAACCGCGGAACATTGCTCGTTTAACGGGGTTTTGGACATTTCGAACAATTTCTCTTTGTTGTTTAGTAAACTTTTTAGCATCGAAGCAAATTTAGGCATCAAGAGAACGGCATCCGCGAAACTTATCTCAAATCTAAGATCTTGAAAAATTTGATTGAAAGTTTCCACTTGATGAACATTTTTGTCACGGAGCTTTTGTTCGGAAAGTCGAGTCGGATATGGAAGCTTAATCTTGATTGGAGTATTTTTGTCGGCTTCTTTTTCGGCTTCATTTTCGATGGGATTTTTCATTTTAGGCTCGGATGATGGGACAACCGTAGGTTGGACGTTTTCGGTCATTCCCGAAGGAATTTCCTTGTCCTTTGTCGCCTCGGTGTCACGGACGGTTACTTTAGGAGAAGAATTTTGAGAAGATTTAGATGAAGAAGGATCAGAAGTAGCCGGAACCGTAGGACCATCATATTTGGTTCCACTTCGAGTAGTGATCGCCTTAGCATCGCCCCTCGGGTTGGCGATCGTGTTACTGGGAAGAGTAGTAGGAGTACTCGAACCCGAGGGTCGATCATTTAAAGCCTTTTTGAGTTCGGTCATTTCCTTAATTAACATTCTTTGAATATCCTCGTTATTTTTGTTGACCACTTGCTGATTTTGATTTTGCAAAGTAATTTGTTTCAAAAGTTCATCCATGGGTGACGGAGGAGGCATAGAATTTTGATTAAAATTTTGCCCACGGATGTTTTGTTGAAAACCCGAACTTTGATTTGGAAAACTTTAATTTTGAAATCCTTGATTGTAATTTCCGTAATTAGCACCAAAATTTCCATGAAGTTTCCTAGATTAAAATTCCCATGATTTTGATTGAAATTCCCCTGATTTTGATTGAAATTCCCCTGATTTTGATTGAAATTCCCCTGATTTTGAAAACGATTTTGGTTATAGTTACCCTGATTCTGATTCGAAAAACCCTGATTTTGATTTGAAAAATTCTGATTAACCCGATTTTGGTTCTGATTAACTTGATTGTTTCGGTTTTGAGTACTCAGAAACCGGGTGGTGCAAGGTAATTGTTCGAATGATAGCTAAGGAGGTTTCGGTCTCCTTGAGGTGAATAAGCATTACTCGTATTTGCAGCATAGACGTTCTCATGAGTGCAGCCATCGGCGGCTGGGCACTCGAAAAATTGATGCGGACCACCACAAGTCTCACAACTTGGGCTAATAGAATGAACGGGTTTCGAAGGTTGATTATGAAGAAGTAAACCAATTTGTTTGGTGAGAGAAGCAATTGCTTCATCGGTTTTGCTACTAGTATTTGAAACTTGTGTTTTAAGAGCATTGATTTCATCGTTTTGAATCGATTTGCAGCTAGTGCTTGGAGTTCGAATTTTGTTTCGAGAAACTCTAACTTTTGCCTTGTTCTCAATGATCGTAAGAGCTTCTTGAGTGTTTTTAGTCAAAAAGTTTCCACCGGCTGCTGAATTGAGTGAATCTTGTTCATTTATATTCAAACCATTATAAAATGTATCAATCTGATGCAGTGGTGAGAAACCATGATGAGGACACTTCTTTAACAACTCTTTGAAACGATCCCAAGCTTCGCTGAATGATTCATCGAAACCTTGTTGGAATTGAGTGATTTGGTTTCTTAGATTGGTTGTTTTAGAAGGTGGGAAGAAATGGTTGATGAATTTAGAGACTAAATCATCCCACGTGTGAATCGAATTCGGAGGTTCCTTTTCCAGCCAAGTCCGGGCTGCCCCTTCGAGGGAGAAAGGAAATAGAATCATCTTGATCACATCGTGAGGAACTTGATTAACTCTAATCGTTTCGGTGATTTTTGAGAATCTCCGGATGTGGGCATGAGGATCATCGTTCTCGAACCCGTGAAAGGAGATACTCGTGACGAGGTTAAGTAACCCGATTTTGATTTCGAATTGATTAGCGAGAATAGCGGGTACTACGATAGCATCACCAACACCGTCGATGGGTGCTTGGAGTAATTCTTCCATCGGTCGAAGATCGTAAGCCGGATTGGGTCCATTCGGAGGATTCCCGTTTTGTGGCATTCCACCCACCGGCGGGTGTTGATCGTTCTGATTGTTGTTATTCATCTCCTCAACGGTAGGGAAATGAACGCGGTTTGAATTACGAATTACCCTTTCGGGATTAGAGAGTGGTGAAACGAGGTCGTTAGACGTAGATCGGGTGTTCATACACCAAAGAAAACAAAGTTAAAAAGAACAAAATCAAAAACAAATTTGGAAAAGCAAATATTTTTGGTTTTTTAGAAATAAGAAAACTCAAAAATCAAAATATTTTCCTTTTTTCTTTTTATCTTTTTTTTCTTTTTACTTTTTTTTGTTTTGTTTTTCTTTTTATTAAACCGTTACGTCACTTGAAACCGTTTTGCGTTATCGGCTAATCGGGTAACAAATGATTTCGCGATTATCTTTGATAATTATTCGGGATGGTTTACAACCGCCCTCCTTCAACGGAAGACCGAGGATGCCCTTTTTGTATTATGGTATTTTTGGTTGAATATTTGGTGACAAATATTCTTTTTTTATAATTTTTTTACTTTTTTTTTGGGATTTTTATAATATGAAAATATTTACAAACACGAAAGTAACTTCACGGGGAAGGGTCTTCAAATGACTAATCTTCAAAACGATGACGGATTCGGTTTTCACTCCTCCCCGGCGGCGGCGCCAAAAACTGATGTTAGAGATATATAGACCGAGAAATAGTCAAAGAAAGTCAAACCGGGAGTATTCGATATTCCCGGGTCGTGTCCGTGTGAGGTGTGAAATGCGAAGTCGAAACCGTTTTGTGATCGGGTGAATTGAATGAGATATCAAGAGAATTGAGATTTCTAAACTAAATGCAACAAATATAAACTCAAAATAACTCAAGTAAATAAACACGAAAAGTACGTAAATCACAAATAAGCTAAAACGTAATCTAAACCANAGAACGTAAATCACAAATAAGCTAAAACGTAATCTAAACCTAAAAACGTAACGCGTAAATCTAAAAACGTAATTGAAAAGAGAAATTACTAATTTTAACTAAAAGATTTAAATTTAAAAATTAAAAATTATGTACAAAGTTGAAAATTTGCTAAACGTAACTTGAAACTTTGAATAACGTAAAAGAAAATGAAAACGGGCCATTACCGGGTTCGGTAACGGCTTAAAAAGTGAAATTTGAGTTCTAAAAGGCCTACGGGTATAAAAATGATTTTCCAACGTACTAAATGACAAAGAGAATTTTTGGAAAAAAAAAATATTTTTTTTTTTTTTTTTACTTTTTAATAATTTTTGTATGAATTAAAAACAATTAAAACTAAATAAATGCTTAATAAATAGTAAAACATTTTAAATAAATCTAAGAAAATTAGGGAAGGTTTATTATACTAAAATAAAGCTAGGAAAATTATAAACTTGAAATAAACAGTTCTAAATAAGCAGTGTTAAGCAATGCTAAAAGCTGGAATTTAAATTAAGCTAAAGACAATGAGACTATAAAACCTAAACTAATAAAGGATTAACAAGAAGTAAAGCATAGCACAAATGGGAAGGATGGTATGTTGTGTGGTCTGAGATAAGTACCAAGAGGTCACAGGTTCGAATCCTGTGACACTCTTTTTTTTAAAAAAAACTATATATATATTTTTTTTCCAATTTTGATTATGAAAACTAGTTGAGCATGTAAAGATAAGCATTTAATAAAACTACAACTACTTCTAAAAACTAATAATAAGCACATAATAAGGGGTAACATATAGCATTTTGAACTAAGGCTAAGAAAGAAAAAAAAATCTAAACTACAAAAGCTAACAAGAAGCTACAATAAGCTAATAAGGGGGAAACAAGCAGAAGGGCACTAAGGGGGACCCTAAATAAGCCTAAGGGAACAGAATATAAGCAATTTTGTAAGACTAAAAAGCACTAATGAGCTAATTCTAAACTAAGGCTGCAAGAAAAAAAAAAGAAAAAATGGACAGATGGCTGTTTTAGGGGCTGCAAAAAGCTGTGATAAAAAATTCTTAAAAATAAACTAAAAATTTGGTCAACTAGACATGCTACTGAGTAAGTACCATACCAATTTTGAGAGCAAAAGACCTAATATTAAAGAAATTAAAAATCAAAAACTTCTAGGCTGTAAGGTGGTTTTTTGACAGCAAAATAGTGGGTAAAATGGGGCAAAAAATGCAAGTTTGACCTATAAAAGTCCACTACCAGATGCCTAATACTTGCACTATCCTAATTGAAGCTACTTTGAAGCAAGAACAACAATAATATAAGCCTAAGTCTAAATCTATACTAACTTCTAGTTAAAGACAGTTAATATAAGAAAATTTAGAAAAACAAACTTGAAACCTTAAAAACTAAATGAGAGTGTAAAATTTTGATTGAAATCTACTAAAAGTGACTAAAGGAAGCTGGTTGAAAAAAAAAAAGAAATGGTAAAAAACAGTTTTGGGTCAAAAATCTGCTTGTGCCAAACACCCCTTATAACTAGGCTGTGTGGACTTTTTGAATGAGAAAGACCAATTTAAGCTACAACTTTGAAAAATAAAAGTTTAAACAACTCGACAAAGGTATGAAAAACAGTTTTGAATCATTAAAAGCATTGAAAATAAGCTGAATAAGCAGTTGCTACAGTAATTTATTTATTTATTTATTTATTTTATTTTTATTTTTTTTTAAAGATTAAAGCTGTAAATGAACTTTGAAAAGAAACCACTATTGCTTAAAAAAACTATTTCATTAACTCATAAGCATAAAAGTACTAAAGTAAAAAAAAACTTAAAATTGCAAAAAAATGACAAGTTAAAAACTAAAAGCTTAAATTAAACTTGAATTAAAAGAGTACATAAGAAAACTAAAAGACTAAAAGTTAAACTAAAAACCCCTACTGCCTTTCAAGGCTACACATAATGTTCTATTTATACTACTACTGAAGTAGGGTTTCGTGTTCCTTTGTCTTGTTGCTCTTGTGTAAATTCTGTGAGAGAGATGAGCCTTGAATCCACATTTGTGCTTCTTTAGTCCTAATCTCAGCCTTCAATTAGCCTTGGAGACCACTTCAAGAAATCTCAGCCGTAGATGAGTTTTGGTCCCAAGGATTGCCAAGGTGGACTTGGAACCTTGTGGAGGATGGGGAGGCATGTCCATGTGAAGGTTTGTTTGGTAGCAGTGGTGATTACCAGGTAGAAAGTGACAGGGGGCAGGGGCTTGGCTTGTTCTGTTTTAGGCGCCAAAAGTGGGTTTGACTATGTACGGGTCAAAGGGTAAAAAGGGCATGGGTTGATAAGGTTAAGTGGGTTGGGGTGTAATGGGTTGATGGGATTAGTATTTGGTGGGTTAGATTAGTTTAAGTGATAGTGATTAGGAAGGTTTAGGAGATTAGTAGTAATTAGGCTAGTATTAGTTAAAATAGGTTTAGGTAAACTAGATAATAAAACTGAATTTGTAAGAAAAATTTTTGTAGTTTTTTTTTTTTTAATTTTTTATTTTTTTTTTAATATAAATAATAATAAGGATAAAAAGAATAATAATATTAATACTAATAATGGTAATAATAGTACTAATAATGATAATAATAATGCTAATAATATATACTTAATAATTTAAAAAGTTTTTACAAAACACTTAATAAAAAGTTTTTGACAAAATGTTTTTGATGATTTATTTTGGAAAATGGTTTTAGGTTTTGAAAATAATTTTGCATTTAAGTGTCGGGAAAAAGGGTAAATTGGGAATTTAGGTGTCGGGTGAGGGTATTTTGGTCATTTGGTCTTGGATAAGGGGTGATTTGGGAAGTTATGGGTTTTGGTTAGGTTTTCCATGCTCCCCCCCATGTCACATACCCGGGATTGACTTCGGTTTTGACTTTTTGCTTCCCCGGCTTCGGCTTTTGACTCTTTTCCAAATATCGTGCTCGTTTTGTCGTTTTCTCATGATTTTTCGTCCTTTTCTTATAAATCCGTACCTGCACATTCAAAAACACAAAAACACGAATATTTGGCATTTACGGGTTAGTTTTTTGGCGTTTTTGGTCGGGTTTTGGTCAATAAAAGGTATGTGAATTATCACATACCACCTATCATTTCCGACTCTTCCCCTTCTCTCACTCCGTTTGAGGGAAGTGACTTCCTTTTGGAAGAGATCGAGGCTTTTCTCGAAAGTGATTCAGTTCCAGATGGAATTGATAACAATGAGATTGATCTGGAGGGAGATCTTCTTCTCATTGAGAAATTGTTGAATCAGGACAATTCTCCTCCCCTCCCTCCCATAGAACTTCATAACGAGGAAATCAAATCTATTGAAAAAACTGATGAATTTCCCGAGGTCGAGCTCAAGGAATTACCTCCTCATCTCGAGTACGCATTTTTGGAGGGTGATGATAAATTACCCGTCATAATTTTTAAAGACTTGAGTATGGAGGAAAAATCTGCTCTCATAAAGGTCTTGAAGTCACACAAGCAAGCAATTGCTTGGAAACTCTCCGACATCAAGGGTATTAACCCTGAATTTTGTACTCACAAGATTTTAATGGAGGATGACTTCAAGCCGGCAGTCCAACATCAGAGATGGGTAAATCCAAAAATTCATGAGGTTATCAAACAAGAGGTTTTAAAACTTCTTGATGCCGGCTTGATTTATCCCATCTCAGATAGTCCTTGGGTTAGTCCCATTCACTGCGTTCCAAAAAAGGGTGGCATTACTGTTGTCACAAATGAAGATAACGAGTTGATTCCAACTCGATTTGTTACTGGGTGGCGAGTCTGCATTGACTATCACAAATTAAATGAAGCCACCCGTAAAGACCATTTTCCTCTACCCTTCAAGGACCAAATGCTCGAGAGATTGGCAGGGAATGAGTACTATTGTTTCCTCGACGGTTTCTCGGGTTATTTTCAAATCCCCATTGATCCTCAGGATCAAGAAAAGACTACCTTTACGTGCCCTTATGGAACATTTGCTTATAAACGTATGCCTTTTGGCTTATGTAATGCTCCTGGTACGTTCCAAAGGTGCATGATGGCCATATTTTCCGACATGATCGGGGAAACAATGGAGGTCTTCATGGATGACTTCTCGGTCATTGGGGATTCCTTTCAGACATGTCTCTCCCATTTAGACACTATGTTAAAACGGTGTGAAGACACCAATCTNGTATGCCTTTTGGCTTATGTAATGCTCCTGGTACGTTCCAAAGGTGCATGATGGCCATATTTTCCGACATGATCGGGGAAACAATGGAGGTCTTCATGGATGACTTCTCGGTCATTGGGGATTCCTTTCAGACATGTCTCTCCCATTTAGACACTATGTTAAAACGGTGTGAAGACACCAATCTTTGTCTAAACTAGGAGAAGAGCCATTTTATGGTCAAAGAGGGCATTGTCCTAGGCCATAAGATTTCCAAGAACGGGATTGAGGTTGACAGAGCTAAGGTTGATGTCATTGCTAAATTACCTCATCCCACTACCGTCAAAGGTATTAGGAGTTTTTTGGGTCATGCCGGATTTTACTGTAGATTTATTCAAGACTTTTCCAAAATCGCCCTGCCTATGACCCATCTCCTCGAGAAGGATGCTCCTTTTATCTTCTCACCCGAGTGCGTAGAAGCTTTTGAAACATTAAAGAAAAAGCTTACTGCGGCACCGATTCTTGTTGCCCCCGATTGGGACTTGCCATTTGAGCTCATGTGCGATGCAAGTGATTTTGCTATCGGAGCAGTCCTGGGGCAACGTAAAACAAAACNTTGGACACTATGTTAAAACGGTGTGAAGACACCAATCTTTGTCTAAACTGGGAGAAGAGCCATTTTATGGTCAAAGAGGGCATTGTCCTAGGCCATAAGATTTCCAAGAACGGGATTGAGGTTGACAGAGCTAAGGTTGATGTCATTGCTAAATTACCTTATCCCACTACCGTCAAAGGTATTAGGAGTTTTTTGGGTCATGCCGGATTTTACCATAGATTTATTCAAGACTTTTCCAAAATCGTCCGGCCTATGACCCATCTCCTCGAGAAGGATACTCCTTTTATCTTCTCACCCGAGTGCGTAGAAGCTTTTGAAACATTAAAGAAAAAGCTTACTGAGGCACCGATTCTTGTTGCCCCCGATTGGGACTTGCCATTTGAGCTCATGTGCGATGCAAGTGATTTTGCTATCGGAGCAGTCCTGGGGCAACGTAAAACAAAACATTTTCAGCCTATACACTATGCAAGCAAAACAATGACCGAGGCTCAAACACATTACACCACTACGGAAAAAGAGCTATTAGCCGTGGTGTATGCGTTTGAGAAGTTTCGGCCATATTTAATCTTGACCAAATGCGTAGTGTATACGGACCACTCGGCTCTAAAATATCTCTTTGCAAAACAAGATGCAAAGCCGAGATTGCTTCGTTGGGTTCTCCTCCTACAAGAATTTGATATCATTATACGTGATAAAAAAGGAGCTGAGAACCTAGCTGCTGATCATCTGTCCCGATTAGAGAACCCACACCAAGATGTTCTCGAGAAAAAGGAAATAAATGAAACATTTCCTCTCGAGACATTAAATGCGGTTGCTTTTCGTGGAGATTCTACTACCCCATGGTTTGCCGATTTTGCAAATTACCATGCGGGTAACTTTGTGGTGAAAGGGATGTCGTCCCAACAGAAGAATAAGTTCTTCAAGGATGTTAAACATTATTTCTGGGACGACCCCTACTTATTCAAAATCTGTGCCGATCAAGTCATCCGGCGGTGTGTTTATGGGCAGGAAGCCACTGAAATTCTCAAGGCTTGCCATGCTGGACCCACGGGGGGCCACCATAATCCAAACTACACCGCCAAAAAGGTGTTTGATTCTGGTTTCTACTGGCCCACGATTTATAAGGATGCTCAGGAATTAGTCAGATCCTGTGACGCTTGTCAACGTCACGGGAATATTTCACAAAAGAATGAAATGCTACAAAACGCAATTCAAGTTTGTGAAATCTTTGACGTGTGGGGCATCGATTTTATGGGGCCATTTCCGTCATCTAATGGAAACAAGTATATACTCGTGGCTGTTGATTATCTATCAAAATGGGTTGAAGCGAAAGCTTTACCCACCAACGATGCCCGAGTTGTTGTAAAATTCTTGAAAGCTCTTTTTGCCCGATTCGGAACCCCACGTGCTATAATTAGTGATCGTGGTACGCATTTCTGCAATGACAAATTCGACAAAGTCATGCAAAAGTATGGTGTAACTCACCGTCTCTCTACTGCGTATCACCCCCAAACAAGTGGGCAAGTTGAAGTTTCCAATCGGGGAATTAAAAGAATTTTGGAAAGAACGGTTGGTGAAAATCGTGCATCGTGGTCGGAAAAATTAGATGACGCACTCTGGGCTTTCCGTACGGCATACAAAACACCCATCGGGTGTACGCCTTACAAGCTTGTGTACGGGAAAGCGTGCGATCTGCCGATCGAGCTTGAACACAAAGCCTATTGGGCCCTCAAGCATGCCAATTTCGACCTCCAAACTGCAGGCGATCATCGGAAAGTTCAAATGAATGAATTGAATGAACTTCGTGATCAGGCCTATGAAATCTCTTTAATCTACAAGGAAAAAACAAAGAAGCTCCATGACTCAAAGATCAAAAACCGCGTTTTCAACTTAGTGATTCGAGTCCTTCTTTTTAACTCAAGATTAAAGATCTTTTCGGGTAAATTGAAAACCCGTTGGACCGGACCATTCACCATTGCTAAAGTTTATCCTTATGGCACCGTCGAATTATCTCAAAATGACGGGCCAAATTTCAAAGTGAATGGGCATCGGTTGAAGCATTACTTTGGAGAGGACATACCATCCATGGTTGTCCCGGATCTCCAAACTTTCCCCAAGGACAATTGAATTCGGGGATCGAGTCAAGCTAGCGACTCGGTGAACAAAAACAGTAGCAAAGCATATGGGTTTTCACCCGTATTTCTGACTTCTTTCTACTTTCTAACACCCAAGTGTGGGGGAGTGGCCGTCCCCTGCAGCTTTTTCAATGAATGTATATAAAATCTCTTGAAAAAAAAAAATAAAAAAAAAATAAAAAAATGTATGATTGTCTGAATAATATAAATAAAGTGAAAAATAAAAATTCCGCAGTTAGCTTAGAATATTGTCTTGCTTTCCGTTCGAAGATTCGGCATAATAGCCGGGACTTTGAATATTGAGGACAATATTCAATTCTAAGTGTGGGGGGGAAATTCTAGCGAATTTTATCACATTATATCATCTAGTACCCCCGTTTTTGGCCAAAATTTTTCAAAAATTTTTCACTTTATTTCAAAATTTTTGTGGTTATCAGTCCGCCGTGTCTAACCGACAAAAGGATTGGCTAATCCAGGAGCAAACGGCTCTTGGTAAAGATAAATCAAATCCGTTTAAGGCTTGCAATTTGCCAAAAATTGTATGGTAATCGACTCACCATATCTTTAATTAGTGAAGAGTCGGCTAGCCCGCAAGATTATGGCTTGTGGTAAAGGCAGTTGGAAAACCATAATTGGTAATCAGCTCACCAAAGATAATAACTATGTTTTATCTAAGAGTTGGCTAGTCCAGAAGCAAACGGCTTCTGGTAAAGACTTATCAAACCCGTTGAAAGCTTGTGATTTGCTCAAAATCACATGGTTATCGGTGTACCATGGTTCTTACTTGAACTGAAACATTTGGCTACTCCAGAAGTGATGGCTTTTGGTTAAGAGACTTAAAATCCATCAAGTTTTCATAAAATATTGCTAGGGACTAGCAATAGTTTAGTGTGGGGGATTGATGAGTGCTCAAACACTCATTATTTTTGGTCAAATCTTAAACGCAAAACATCTGAAAACACGCAAAAACGCATCAATATGTAGAAAATACCCAAGGATCGTGTTTTATGTATCTCAAATGCAAAATGTTTAAAAACAAATAAAAAACGAACAAAGTTTGCATAATTGGCAGTTTCAGTCCCCCAACTTTCAAAAATTGGCAAAACTAGTCCTTGGAATTCAAAATTGTGGAGTTTTATCATTCAAGGTCCCTGAAATATCCTAAAATGTCAAAAATGGTCCTTGAATGATACTTTGGGCAAATTACAGAATAGGTCCCTGAACTTTGGGAAATTTAAAAAAATGGTCCTTGGGATTTTAAAAAAATGCAAAAATGGGATTTATGGTCCTTGGGTTTTCTAAGATTGGCAATATTGGTCCTTGTGAGTACTTTGGAATTTGTGCAAGTTCAGTCCCTAAAGATTGAGTAAATGGCATAAATGGTCCTTGTGTTATTTATAAACCAAACGGCCCTTTTGTTGCTTATAACCCAAAAGCAAATCCAATCCAAATCCTCTCCAAGCCCAAGCCACCTTATAACTCCCACGGCCCAAAACCTCCACCCTGGCCCAATCCCAAAATCATAAACTAAACCCCCGCTTATATTTTAAACCCCAGTCAAACCATGTTTTGACCACCCCTAACCTCCCAACACTGCCCCCTGAAACCAGGGTACCTCCCCCATCTCTCCCACATGGCCTCTCCACCTTCATAGCCACCTTCCTTGTCCCCCAAAGTACACCCCAAACATTAATTACCCTCACCAAACTAAACCTACCCATTTGGCCGTTATATACATTTGGCGCCAAATTCATCAAACGGCCAAGATTGAAAGTCACTAATCCTATGGTTGATATTGATGTTGGGAAAGGACAAAGGAGCCCCAAGGAACCCTAATTAGCACCTATAAAGAGAAAAAGATGGAGCAGTAGTGAGTACCTAGTATAACTTAGTTTTTTTTAGTCATTTAGTAATTTTCATAATTTCTCTTGTATTTTAAAGCTTTCCAGTACTCTCTTAAGTTAAATTAGTGTATTGTACCACTTTTCAAGCAATCAATTCAAGTGTTTTCCTTCGTATCCAGTTTGTGACAATTTCGCTCAAAAATCTCATCTTAGCTTAATGTTGTTAATGTTTGTTGNATGGCTATGGGTTAGAGACTTTGTGAAAAGTCATTAGGAAGTGTTCTTTGGTCCTGGTTCATTGGTATCAATTTGTTCATTCATTTGTAAGCACTTGATCATTTTTTCTCATTTACTATATAAGTTGCTTTATTTGGGTGTTATCTGTGTTCCTATGTTTTTTGATGCTAATTAGTCATAATCTTGAATAAAATAGTTAAGTTGTTTGTAGAAATTGATTGTTGCTCAAAATTTCCAATGTTCATAGTTTAAACTCAATTTGGTACTTTCTGTGTTGCATGCTTGTACACTTTGTTGGGAATAAAACTAACAGTTACCACTATCAGGCTTATCAGAAGAAACTGCTGGAAGATTACACTAGCAGTGGAAAAACCATTACCACTGCTAGCACACATAGTTACCACTGCTGGAGAATGCACTAGCAGTGGAAACACATTACCACTGCTAGTACATATTGTTACCACTGCTAGTACAAAGTTATGAGAAGATAAATATAGAAAAGATTTGGTGTATATCTTATTCTATTAGAATATTCTTATCTTGTAAAGGACTCCTTGTGTCCTATAAAAGGAGATCCTAGATTAGGGTTTTATATATCAGTTGTCAATATATAACTCACTACGAATAACTCTTAGGGAGAGCTTCAAGGTGTAACCCTAGTGATAGGCTAAGATCACTCGTATTATTTTATATTATAAATATGAAGCTTTGTGTTACATTCAACTATACTCACTCCACAATACATTATGACAAGTGTCTTCCTAAGTGTTTGTTAATAATTCCGCATGTGGCTTTAAAAATATATTACTCAAAGGTATCACAACACAAGGTGTGGGTGTTTAAGATCCATCAAGTGGTATCAGAGCCAGGTTCTGATACTTTGGATTAGAAGATCCAGAAGAACAGTTACTTACAGGGAAGATGGCATTCTCGGACTCAGAGTACATTCAATTATAAGTGGCTAAATCTTGTTATGTTCTAAAGAATATGGAAAACTTAAAAAGCAATAGATGAACAGAGGTTAGAGTACAATCAAACTAGTTATAACTTATCTAAATCACAAAAGGAATACAGTTTTAGAAGCACAGTTATAACACTATAGGGCTAATGAAACTAAATACAATGATGATATAGCTGTTCTAAAAAGAGGATCTAGAATATAAATTGCTGTTAAT
>LBNU01031567.1:0-14775 GCA_014162995.1 Artemisia annua | reverse complement strand
TTTTTTTGAGCCAAAATCTAGAAATCAATTCAAAATCTGTTAAGGTTGGTTGAAATAGTTTCTTTTAGGGTTAATAAACATCAATTAATCAACTAGGCTCAGTATAAACTCAACAAAGTCAATTTGCTTCATAATCTTAAAAAGTCAAAGTTTCAAAGCTGTAAAATGGGACAGATTTCAAGCCCTTTTCTAGGATTCAATAGTTAATAAAAATCAAAAGTTTTTGTTAATTTGGAATCTTGGCCAGCTTGTTTTTCATATTCAAAAAGAATTTTTGAGTTTGAATACCATTTGGTCAGTTGAATTTAACCACAAAATCACCCATTGAGACTGTAACCTCCCCTGCATCTCAGAGTTTTGCCCAATTGGTATTGCACCTAGATTGTTCATGTTTAGGAGTTAGCCTCAGATCTTTGTAAGTTTAGAAAGCCCCCTAGGTCATCTTGCTTTTGCCCCCATTAGGTTTTAGTTTCTAGCTTATTTGACTGCTTATTTTAAGCTATCTTTTGGCTTAATTGGGGTCTGCTTCTGTTGTGTTCTTAGCATACACTGAGTGAATCAGTGTATGTTGAGTTGTGTAGTTTTCTTGTTGATTTCATTGTTGTTGTTGCTTATTCTTGTTGCTTTTGTTGTTGTTTAGTAGCTTGTATAAGCTGTTTTGAGCTTTTGAGCTTATTAGGCTAATTGTTGTTCTTCTTTGCTGCTGCTAATGTTCTTGTAACTGTTGTTCTTGTTTGATCTTACTCGTTATTGATCTTGTTGTTGTTCTTTATAGTTGTTACTTGTTGTTGAGTTTTGTTGTTGTTATTGCTGTGTTGGTTCAAGTTTTTTTTTTTTTAGCTTTTGAGTTAATTAGCTACTTAGTAAATTAAAAGGAAGAAAAAGCTTGAAGGAAATTTTGATCCTTAATCTGTGTTGAATCATTGAATTCGTGTGGAAATTTGTTTATGTGATCTGTTTTCAAGAAAATGAGTTTGGATTTTTGCTTGTATTTGTGTCTGTTTGCAAACATCAGTTAACAAGAAAGAAAAAAAAATATAAATTTTGTGTAAAAAGTTGGGGTCGAACCTGGGACCTCTAGCCTCACACAAACACAAGCACACACATCACAAACCATCTGCCCTAGGGACTTCTCATTGTTTTATATTCCACCTTTTATTTTTATAGTAGTAGTAGTAGTACTTTAAGCTTATTTTAGCTTTTGAGCTTATTGCAGCTTATTGAAACTGTTTTTTTAAACTGTTTATTTTTCTTAAATTTGTTTAGCTTAATATTTCCGAAATCCATATTTATTTAATTAGTTTTAATTTTTATTTGATTTAACTTAGTTTTAAAAGTATTAATTCATAATATTAGGATTTTTATTTAAATTTTAATTTCTTTTTTTTAAATTTTCTTTTGTCTTTTAGTGCGTTAGAAAATTATTTGTAGGCCCGTAGGATTTGCGTAGCAATAATTTCGCGTTTTTATTTGTACGTTGACGTTTATTTAGAATAAACGTCACGTTTATTTGTTTAATTGTTTTTTAGGATTCCCTATACCTATTTTTGATTCCCGTAGTATTTTAGGATTTCCTTAGCTCGCCATTTGCCTTTTGTTTCCCTTAGGTTATTTTATTTTCACCCTCGTTCATTAATTTTCCATTTCGTTAATTTAACGTACCATAAAACCAAGCAATCTTTCACAACCAAACACACAAGTCTTTAATCTCGATCTTTCACGAAGCTTTCCATTCGCACCTCGTTGGGGTACGACTCGGGAAATCACTTCCCGGTCTCACAAATATCACATTGCACGAGTTTACGAGGTAATCTTTTTCCTAAAAGGTTTACTTGTATTTCTCCACGTCTTGTTGTCATTCACGATAACTTTGACTCCACTTTGTTGATATTTTTGTGTACTTGTTGTTTTGCACACTAAAACACAACGAATCACTTATCTTTTTGCAAAATACCATTACATGTGATTAAGGTGAAGTTAAAAACAAAATAAAGCATTCTCACAATTTATTTGATACATGAACAATAGACAATTAAAGATGGAGCATATATATGAAATCAAATAAAAGCAAATAAACAAACAAACAAACAAAGCAAATAAAGCTTGGGTTGCCTCCCAATAAGCGCTTGTTTTTGTTCGAGTCACGATCCTGACTCTACCCTTATTTAACGGAAATAGGGGAGGTTTTCCCTACACTTAGGATTAAGTGCGGGTGAAAGTAGCGATACACATCCTTAGGGTGGAAATATGCCACGTGAGGTGAAGGGGGTGAGTGAATGGCTTCCTTCATCCTAAAACTACCCGGGTAATATTGGTTGATGGGTGGATTTGAAGTTGGAAGAGTTTTATGACAAAGATTTGAGCTTTTTTCATTTTCATAATTAGTATGCTCCAACGGTTCTTCATCCATTCCGGTTCCCATCTTTTTT
Organism: Artemisia annua; assembly: GCA_014162995.1. NCBI lineage: Eukaryota > Viridiplantae > Streptophyta > Magnoliopsida > Asterales > Asteraceae > Artemisia > Artemisia annua. Next base: position 12,346 of record LBNU01031567.1, on the reverse strand, counting down.
ATTTCAACGTCATCTTCATCTTCGTATTCAAACTTGCTTTCATCGAAGAAGTGGAGTGTTGGCGTTTTGAAGTTGGAATATTGGAAAGAGGTTCTATGGATAATGGGTTTGGTTTGAGAANTTATGACAAAGATTTGAGCTTTTTTCATTTTCATAATTAGTATGCTCCAACGGTTCTTCATCCATTCCGGTTCCCATCTTTTTTATTTCAACGTCATCTTCATCTTCGTATTCAAACTTGCTTTCATCGAAGAAGTGGAGTGTTGGCGTTTTGAAGTTGGAATATTGGAAAGAGGTTCTATGGATAATGGGTTTGGTTTGAGAAATCATTGAGACCCTATGCATCAAGGTTGGTTTGAGTGGTTCAGAGGTTATGGAATAGGCGTGAGAGTTCTCTTTTTCAAAGGGAAACTTATGGGAATAGAAGTTATTCGGGGTTGAATCCATAGAGGGAGGTGTTTCATTGTGCCAACCGCTGCTTGTTTCACTAGGGACTGAGATTTCAAAAATCTTTTCGATCTTTTTGGGTACAGCTTCTTTCCTAATCATTTCCTTAATCCTTGACATGAAACCTTCAGCCAAGTCCATAAAGGTGTTTCGGGTGTTCTCCATTTGGACCTCTAACTGCCGGATCAGTCTTTCTTGGTTGTTCATAAAAGTCAACATTATCCCTTCGAACTCCTCTTGTCGTGAAAATTCAAGAACCTTATGTTTACTGAATGCATTAACATATTCATCATTAGCCATAGGCGTCTCTTCCCTCATCAATTTCTCAACCTGCCTTTCGATGTTTTCAAATAGCTGTTCTTGGGTTGCATTCATGTAATCTAAACTTCCTTCCTCCAAGAACATTGGGTCCTCCCATCCTTCTTCTTCGTACTGTGCTAGGTCCTCAATGAGCTCCCAGCACTTATCAACACTGAGCTTGCTCAGTCTACCATTGGCAGCGTAATCTATGGCCCTTCTAGTTTGATGATTGACACCATCATAAAAGATTTTGATTTGGAGCCAAAGATCAATGCCGTGATTGGGGACTTTGTGGAGTGATTCCTTAAAGCGAGCCCATGCTTCGTAAAGAGTTTCACCTTGACGTTGTTGGAACGTCAAGATGTCATTCCTTAGCTTGGTAGTTCTCGCTGGTGGGAAAAATTGAGTGAGGAAACGAGTGGTGAGATTATCCCAAGTCGAGATGGATCCCGCGGGTAGACGATCAAGCCAATGGATAGCTTGGTCACGAAGAGAGAAATGGAAGAGACGTAATCGAGTAGTATCTCTAGTGGCACCGTTAAGGTCAATGGAATCTACGATTTTAAGAAATTCCCTAAGGTGTTGAATTGGGTCTTCGGACATATGTCCATGGAATGCACATCCGCTTTGCACCAACCGGATGGTGTCGGATCGCAAGGGAGACACATTGGCTCCTTGGGTGAGCTCAATGGTGTTTCGATAGCCTTGGTGGCTAGGACGGGAGTATTCTCATAAAGTACGGGCTCTAGGAGGTAGGTTTGGTTGTGGTGGGTTGTTGGGATCAAGGATATTACCACCTTCTATGATGTCGGATGGTAATGGTTACGAACAAAAACACAAAGAAAAAAGATAGACAAAAGAAAACCTAGAAAAATAAAATAAAATCTCACTAGAAAGGATTCTAATGAGTAGACCTAAGTAAAAATAAAATTTTCAACCTAAACAATAACTATTCCCCGGCATCGGCGCCAAAAACTTGATGCGTGGGTTTTGCAACCTTTGCACTTAGGTTTTACCTCTCAAGGGATCTTGAGAAGCTTACAACCCCCACCAGGCAGTGTACCTGACCGATGTAGTATAGTGAAGTGGCAAGTACCGGGGGATTGATCGTTCTCTCGGGGAATAGTGTCGTTAGGCTTGAAAAGCTACTCTAATTAGGTCTACGGGTTGAGGGATGATTCTTTTTGTATTTTTATATTTTATGAATGCAAGTAAAAATCTTGGGTTTTGGAAGAGTGGGCGGAATTAGTTGCTAGTCAACTAACCCAAATAACTACTTTTGCAATTAAAATAAAATAACAAGAAAAAGTAAATGGTTGTGAAACTTATATGAGAGAAAAATGTGTTTACTTAGATTTCCCTACTCCCTAGCTATCTTTTACATGTTAATTGGTTTGTTGTAATTGTGTGGATGACGGGTTGTATTCCTTTAAACCATTCGTAGGGCCGTGTACGATCTTCCCTAACTCTATAAGCTCCTACTTCACTCCTATGTCGAGTCGACTAAAAGCTCCTAACATGGGATCATTAGAATTCGCTCATGCATTAAATACAACCATATAATCGTAGTACACATCCGATGCATGTTTCTTAAGACGTTCAAGCAAGTTACCGTATAGGAGGTTAGCCAGTTTTCTTAAGCCTAACATCAACTTCACCCACCCACAATAATCACAAACAAACCAACAACATATAATCAATAGCTAGGTTTCATTAGATCCAAGCAAACACAATAAAGATCTAGCCTAGCATGTTAATTGAAAGACAAGCATAAGATATAATCAAACAACACATAGAAATATTGATTGATTTGGAAAAGGACTTATCTTTAATTAGACATCCAAGTTTCAAGGGTGGAAAACCCTTAAAAATACTGTAAAACACGAGCTAGGGTTTTTCCCAAAAGTTGCACACTAATGAATGAAAATTAGACGAATATATATAGAATTTACAATTTGACGGCGTGAGCTTATAGGGTGTGACGCCAACACCTCGCCGCCAAAACATTTCTCGGATTGCTTAGATCCAACTCTGACGCCATCCCCTTATAAACTTCTCTGGGCCGTCTCTCTTTAAGCTAAAACATGACGACCTACATCCAGTAACACGTGACGCCGTCACGTGTTAAATCTCCAAAATCTTTCTGGGGCGTCTAGTGTAAAAATAATCCACCTTGTTGTCAAAGAGTGACGCCGTTAGCTGGTAAAGCGTGACGCCGTCAGGTACAATTTCCAGCATATTTTGAGACTTTGTCGTTTTCTTAACTTTTATGCTCCCAAAACGTCCAAAATGCTTCCTTTTCCAGAATTCCTCTCCAAAGTACCTAAAATGACAAAAGGAACAATTTAAGGCAATATTTGATCAAATAGTTATGGATTAGGGCTTAAATGACCCCCTAAAAGTGTAACACTTTTCGCCTCATCAATTTGACTTATTGCAATTTGACTTGTTGTGATTTGACTTGTTGCGACATGACTCAGATTATTAACTGCGATTTGATCAAGTCTCCTTACTAAGATTTGCTCGTAATTTCTTACTGTGACTTGCAAACCTTATCATATCACACTGTAGCACTCAGTATCTTACTGTTTCTTTTGTTGATTTTAGAGAATCCCGCGAAAGATTTGATTTCTCGGTTTAAATCACAAGAGTTGTGAAATCCCGTGTAAGATTACATCATGGCAAGCACCTCTTCTGATGACATTCAAGCTGCCGGGTCTGACACCCGCCCTCCTATGCTTGATAGGACGGATTATGAATCATGGGCACAAAGAATTCGACTCTACTATCTGGGCAAAGAGAATGGTATCAACAATCTTCGATCAATTGATGAAGGACCATTTCAAATGGGCACCACAAGAGATGTTATCTGATGAGACAAAAAGTGTACCCGTTTTAAGGGGTCATTCAAGCCCTAATTCGAGTAAATGTGATCAAATATTGCCCTAAATCGTTCCTTTTGTCATTTTAGGTACTTTTGAGAAGAATTCTGGAAAACATGCTAATTTGGACGTTTTTGGAGCATAAAAGTGAAGAAAACGACAAAGTCTCAAAAGAAGCTGGAAAACCTTCCTGACGGCGTCAGAGTCACAAGGTGACGCCGTCAGCCAACGTTGACAAAGGAGTAAAATCAGATTACACTAGACGCCCTATGAAGAAAACAAGATGTTTACACCTGACGGCGTCAGGTGTTAGAGAAAGTAGGCCGTCAGGTGTAATGCTAAAGAGTGACGGCCCAGAGCACATTTACAAGTGACGGCGTCAGAAGTAGATCTAGGCCATCCGAGAACCCTAATGACGGCGAGCTGACGGCGTCAGAACCCATAACCTGACGCCGTCAGAATGTAAAATCTATATATACTTTTCTATTTTTCATTCATTAGTGTGGAACTTTTGGTACAAGTTTGGGAAAAACCCTAAAGACGAATTTGGCTGTATTTTCAAGGGTTTTTCACCCTTGAATCCTTCATGTTCAATTAAAGATAAGTCCTCACTTAAATTAATCAATATGTCTATGTGTTGGTTAATTATATCTTATGCTTGTCTTTCAATTAACATGCTAGGCTAGATTTTTCTTGTGTTTGCTTAGATCTAATGAAACCTAACTATTAATTATTGGTTGATTGGTGTGTTATTACTTTGTTGGGATGAATGTTTCATCAATGTTAGGCTTAAGAAAACTGGCAATACTCCTATATGGTAACATGCTTGAACGTCTTAAGAAACATGTAACTAAGGCATACTAGGTTATTAAGGTAGTATTTAACGCATGAGCCACTGTTTACAATCCCTATGATTATGTGTACGCATAGTTGTAGGAGGAGATAAGAGCTCATAGAATTGGGGAGATATGTATGCCACCCCATGAATTGTTAAGGAATACACCCGTCATCCACGCAAGTAATACATACACCAATTAACCGGTAAAAGATAGTTAGGGAGTAAGGAAGTCTAAGTAAACACATTTGTCTCCATATAAGTTTTCACAACCACAATAGTTTAGTTATTTTATTTTTATTGCAATTGTAGTTTTTGGGTTAGTTGACTAGCAACTAATTCCGCCCACTCCTCCAAAACCCGAGATTTTACTTGCTTTCCATAAAATATAAAAATACAAAAATAATCTTCCTTCACCTTTAGACCTTTTAGAGTAGTTTTTCTATCCTAACGAACACTATTCCCTGTGAGAGAACGATCAATCCCCCGTACTTACCACTACACTATACTACACCGACCAGGTACACTGCCTGGTGGGATTGCAAGCTTCTCAAGATCCCTTGAGAGGTAAAACCTGTTGCGTGGTCGCAATCCCACGTCATCAAGTTTTTGTCGCCGCTGCCTGGGAATAGTTATTGTTTAGGTAGAATTTAATTTTATTAGGCCTACTCATTAGATTCCTATCTAGTGAGATTTTTATTTTCTTTTTAGTAGCTTTCTTGTAGTCTATCTTTTTCTTTGTGCCCTTTGTTTGTAAAACCATTTTCATTTGTCACTATGGAGGATGAAATTCTATTTAGATCATTGACAATGGAGGAACAAGTATATTTCACCAATAGATTTGCTTCTTATCATTCCAATGAATTTTTGTGTGATCTTAGTGATATCCAAGAGGAGTTGGGGGGTAAAGTTACATGGGTTTGATGAATTCTATGCATGTGTAATTTCTATTAGACGATCATTTTCAGGATCAATTCCTTTTAGTGAGACCCTTTGGAAAAATTTTGAGGAAAACTTCCTAACCGTGAACCATAAGTTGAATGAATTGATGGCTTTGTATGAGGATACAGATGATCTAGACACGAGGAAGGATGAGGTAAATAATACAAGCCCACTAAACACCCCACAAGTCCTACCATTATTTGAGGCACACACATCGCCCGTGACTTACCTAGAAGAAGTAGAAGAGACTTTAGGAATCCCGATGGAGGTAGAGCCCTTGGACCAAACACAACTAGAAGAAATAAGTTTGAATACTTGTAGTTATAACCTTTCTTTTAGTTCTATGGAATTTCCTAGTTTTGATGAACCGGATCCTCAACCAAAACCGTTACCTAATCTTCTATCCTCGGATGAAAATTTAGGAATTGAAATAGTTCCCGATCCACCCATCAAACCATCTAGTCCGGGTAGTTTTACGTTGAAGGTAGTAGACTCTAAGCCTTATAGAGAAGAAGACATGGGAGTGAACCATGACCTTACACACTTACATCACCCATTCTTGATTGATCACAAGAAACATTATGCGTTTAAACCGGGTTTATTAGGTCAAGATGGATTTCCAACTAGGAATCTCTCAAAGTTGATAAAAGATGATCCCATTTTAGGAGGAAACTTTAACTCACCCATTGACCAAAGTGAACTAGGTAAGGTTATGATGAATGGAGCACACCCCTTTGAGCATATAATTCATCCACCACTCTTTCCTCACGAGGCATACTTCCACCGAGAGGGTGTGTATCGCTACTTCCACCCGCACTTAATTCTAAGTGTAGGGAAAACCTCCCCTATTTCTTTTAAATAAGGGTAGAGTCAGGCTCGTGACTCGAACAAAAACAAGCGCTTCTTGGGAGGCAACCTAAGCTTTGTGTATTTTGTTTGTCTGTTTATTTGATTTTATTTGTTTCCGTATGTATGATATTTCTTGTTATTGATTCATGATTCAAACTAACTTGTGAAAATGCTTTATTTTGTTTTTAACTTCGTCTAACTACATATAAAGGTATTTTGCAAAAGCTAAGTTTAAGGGAAATCTAAATTGGTTTATAAGAACGAATGAACATGAATCATAACAATGTAAATTAACATACATATTAGTATTTGTTTGAGTCAAATGCTTGTATCGAGTCATAATGAATTTTTGCAGGAATTCCAGGAAGTAAGCTCTAGTTTTTCCAGAATTTTTCCGGAAACTTAACATGAGAATTCTGTCAGATCATTTCTGACGGCGTCAGGCATTACAACCTGACGGCGTCAGGCAATAATTTTCTGCAATTTTTGAAAGTTTTGTTTTTCTTCCGGAAATAAAAAGTTTTTGTTAATTCTCTAACTTATAATCTCCAGGAATTCTGCAAAAATATTCATTCCACAAGCATTATATCCTATTATAGATTATACCGCCGATTTTATGCGAGGTTGGCCTTTATCTTTTTTTCAGGTTAACAGGTTATTTTGGACAAGAAGATGATTTATATTTTGGAAGGGAAGCTTTGAGCGTTCATCTTTCTTGGAAGAAGATCTAACCATGTTACCTCACTATCCACATCAAACGAATCAGGGGAGTATTTGATTTCATTCTTTCATTTTATTTACTTTTACATCTTCTATTTGAACATTGGGGACAATGTTCGGTTTAAGTGTAAGGGGGGTAAATGAAGGCACCTTAGAGAATACAATTGCGCTTGATTTTTGTTTGTTTGATAGTAAATTTGTAATAAAACCGAGAGAAATATTTGTTAGGGCAATTTTAGCGCCAATTTAAAATTTTTTACAACATTTAGAAGTGAGACTTTGGTCTTAATGAGCGTCTCATGGATAGGAAATTATATGACTAGCACAAAACCGTACCACTAAAAAATTTTCCACCCCAAATATGTGAGGTTCACCCCTAGAATTGGTAGGAAAAGCATCCATCTTTGATGCTATGATGTGAGTACCGGTAGCACTTAGATTCTAGAACTTGCGTTAGGACCATCTCAAATCCACAAGTGAGACTACATTCGTGTAGTTAGATCTACTACATGATAAGAGGCATTAGGATTAACCCTTTGTTTTTACACCCGTGTTTTTGTTATAATTACATTGGCTACATTGGTCAAGTAATTCTCCCACACCCTTTGCGTTGTACCCATTTTTGGTACACGATACCCCTAGTACACCCCTCCGAGCCTATCTTTTCGTTTCGACCTTTGAGCATCTTACTCAAAGTGAGAATTTGTTACACCCCACTTAAATGTACACCCAAATCGCCTTAGCCTACCTTGTATGCACTCACCTTTAGTGCATTATTGTGACAACATTTGTTAAAACTTTTGTTAATTATCTAATCGATTACATGGTTGCTAAGTCGAGTCATATCCTTGTACATATTGTTTTAGGACGATTGGGAATCATGGGTAAAGTACTAGTGTAATGGAATAATGGGGAAGAACATCATTATTACCCCCATATGTGCTAAATATTTTAAAAAGTACTCCAAGTTTTTCAATTATCTTAATCCGAATCGTTAGAATAATAATTGTAAAGTTATGTAAAAGTTCAAGTGTAAGGGGAGAACCGGGGCCCCTATGATGTATTATTTTGGATGGTAGGGTAAGAATGTATGCAAAAAAAAAAAGAAAAAAAATCGAAAAATCAAGAAAAATACAAAAAAAATTAGAAAAAGAAAAGTAGAAAAAACATACGGACTACCATCCCGTTTCTTTTATGTTTGTTTATGTTTTTGTTATTTTGTTTTTAGCTTAAGATTGAGTCGAGTCTTGGCTTAGCAGCATTATATAATGCATGTATTTGATCATGATAATTAACTCGCCACCATTAAAATACCCTTTATTCCAACCAAACCGTGTTTATCATATCCCTACACCTTACATTACAACCCTTTTGAAAGCCCTCTTTGATAGTTTATCTTAGGTGCTTACGTCTAGTGGAGGAGTAATTGATCCTCTCCCAAGCCTATGGTAATCTATTTGCTATGACAGGTAGTGAGAGATATTTTCCATTTTCATTTATGAGATATAATTCTATGACACTTGAGAGATGAGAGTATCCAAACACTATTTGTGAGGTGCTAGTGTATGATTTCCGTGCTTATTATGATTAGGGTCGAATGACTATTTATTGTAATTACTTTTATATTTGTGTTAAATGACCCCTAACTCATATTTTGATTGGAATAAAAGCTTATTTGCTTGAGGACAAGCAAACCTCAAGTGTAAGGGTATTTGATGAGACGAAAAGTGTACCCGTTTTAAGGGGTCATTTAAGCCCTAATTCAAGTAAATGTGATCAAATATTGCCCTAAATCGTTCTGATGAGTGTGTAAATACTCATCATTTTGGTACCATTTAAACTGCCAAAACATACAAAAACACTCAAATATGCATCAAAATACTGGAAAATATCCCAGGGTTGTGTTTTATATGTCTTAGATGCCAAATGTGTAAAAACAAATGAAAAATGAACAAAGTTTGCATAATTGGCAGTTTCAGTCCCTCAACTTTCTAAATTTTACCAAAATAGTCCCTAAGCATTTATTTTGAAGGAAAAGTCAACCAAAGTCCTTATAGATTCAAAATTGTCACAATTGGTCNGTGTTAAATGACCCCTAACTCATATTTTGATTGGAATAAAAGCTTATTTGCTTGAGGACAAGCAAACCTCAAGTGTAAGGGTATTTGATGAGACGAAAAGTGTACCCGTTTTAAGGGGTCATTTAAGCCCTAATTCAAGTAAATGTGATCAAATATTGCCCTAAATCGTTCTGATGAGTGTGTAAATACTCATCATTTTGGTACCATTTAAACTGCCAAAACATACAAAAACACTCAAATATGCATCAAAATACTGGAAAATATCCCAGGGTTGTGTTTTATATGTCTTAGATGCCAAATGTGTAAAAACAAATGAAAAATGAACAAAGTTTGCATAATTGGCAGTTTCAGTCCCTCAACTTTCTAAATTTTACCAAAATAGTCCCTAAGCATTTATTTTGAAGGAAAAGTCAACCAAAGTCCTTATAGATTCAAAATTGTCACAATTGGTCCTTAGATGAAAAGTTTCAAAAGTTTACATAATTAGTCCCTAAACTTTGCAAAAATGTCAAATATAGCCCCTGGGAGTTAAAACTTTGGAAATTATCAAATATGGTCCTTGTATTACTGAACTTTGGCAGGAATAGTCCTTGGGTGAAAAGTTTGGAGAAATTACAAGTTTGGTCCCTGAAGTTTCACAAGTTGACAGAGATGGTCCCTGGATATTCAAAATGGGAAAAAGGCAACTATGGTCCTTATACTATTCACATATGGCAAGAATGGCCCCTTGGAAATACTTTGGAAACTTGTCAAAACCAACCCTCAAAAATCCAGAAATTACACAAATGGTCCTTGTGAATTTATAATACCAAACGGACCCTTTACACTTATAAAACCCAAATCCAAACTAAACCCAAAAACCCCTAGCCCATTTCCTTTTCTTTTTCTTTTTCTTTTCCCAGGCCCAACCAGCCCCAAGCCCAAAATTTAAACACCCTCCTTTTTCTCCCTTCCCCCGTTCACACTACCACCCATATCCACCATTGCCACCTCCTGCTTCCACTCCACCACCCCACTTGCCCATCACCTCAGCCACCCCATTCTATCATAACATCCCCCTAAACACGCCACAATTAATGCTAGTCGCTACTTTTAACCCCAATTAGTCAAACAGCTTTTCCCGCCAAAATCAAATGGAGGGCTAGGATCAATTTGAGGCAATCAAATGGCTGGGAATCAAGTGGGATATGTTCAGAGGTGCAAATGGGACCCAATTGAGGCCTATATAAAGAGAAAAATGAAGAAGAAAAGACCTAGTTCACTTTTAGTTAAAATTTCATATCGTCTTTATGTTAATGTTCTAATTACTCTATTTTTTTCATTCTCAAGTACTTTGTTAAACCTTATTCAGTGTTCTTTAATATATTTCAAGTGTTTATTTCATTGCTTATGTTCATTTCAGTTTTTAATACCTTGAATTGTGGTTGTGTTATTGTTTAAAGGACTGAAAAAGCTCACATAAGCTCCTAGAAAGCTTCTAAAAGCTTTTAGAAACCATAAAATCAAGTTTAGTATCAAAAAGAAAAAATACAAAAAAAAAAAAAACAAATAAATCAGTGAAAAATCAAAAATCACTCTTGGTGAAGAAAGAAGAAGAAACATGGTGAATTATGGATTGCTATGGGTATTAGTGCTCAGTGGTAAGCTATAGGAAGTGTTCTTGGTCCTTGGTTCTCAACTTTAGGCCTGGAATCAATCGTAAGCCATTTTACCAAATTTTGGCACTTTACTGTTCTTGTGCTTAAATCTGCTCGATTGGGCTTGTTCTATGCTTATTTGGTGTTGTTATGTTAGATTAGTACTTAAAATAGTGATCTTGTTCATTGGAATTGATAGTTGCTAGATAATCCATTTTCACTGTGAAAACTGTGAATCTTGGATTCTTGTGTTCTTGTTGTTATAAGTGTTGTTTATGTGCTTGATTATGCTTAATATTAGTGGTTAAACAGTTTGGATTCAATCTTGTGTTTTAAATCTAGTTGTTGTTTTGAAAATCTCAAAATCACAATCTATGAAGGATTGTTTGGATTTGCTGTCATATTGGTATTCCAGTGTATGTGTGTTGTTGTTTTTGGTTGTTTCATGCTCATTTAGGTTCTAATAAGTTAGAACAATCATAAAAACCATTTGTCTTTAGATAAAAAGTCAAAATCTTCTCTTAAATCTCACATAGTGTTCACTGTTAAAGATTTGAGTAACATCATCATACATATTAGTTCTATAATGGTTAAAGTAGCTTAATTTCATTTCATTGCAGCTTAATATAACATATTAAATCATTAGGAAGCAGTATAATCTCACATAAGTCACCTTTCCATGATTTCATAAAAAGTCAAAAGTTCATAGAAAAAGTTTTTGAATAAACTAGTGAATTTTCTTGTGAACTTAATATTGAGTTTCATGATCTGAGATTTTAGATAATTAATATTTTGTTGCTTGTCTTAATCATAGTATTTTTTATAATTTTTATCTAGCTTGTTAAACTGCTTAATTTTGCTTATCTTTTAGACTGTTTTTCAAAAAAGTGTCCTGTGCACAGTTAGATAAGTACTTTTCATAAGCTTGCATTTTGTTCATTAATTAGCTTTAGCTTATGCATATTGGTTCTTTGTGAAGCCCTTGTGGCTAGATACTTGAATGAGTGCTTATTTGCTTATAACTGCTTATATGGATTGCTTAATTGTGCTTAACATGTTCATGAAAACCACTCACTACACTGAGCAATCAGTGTAGTTGAGTCATTTTCTCAAAGCTTGCACAATCTTTAATAATTAGCTTTAGCTTGTAACACTTAGTGATTTTAGAAGCCCTTCTGGCCATCTTTGTATGCATGCTTTTGTTTTTCCATGTTCTGCTTATTATGACTGCTTAAATTGCTTTCCATGTTTGCTCAAAACCACTCACTACACTGACTCATCAGTGTAGTTGAGCCTTTTCATAAGCTCACCAAAAGCTCTCCATTGATCCTTATCCTGTGATTTTTAGCTTTTTGGAAAGCTCACCCACCAAGCTCATTGGTTCCAAGCTTATTTTGGAATTTTTAGCTTATTCCATAAGCCTGTGATGAGACGAAAAATGTTACGTTTTTAGGGGTCGGTTTGAGTCCTAATTCGTATGTTTTTGGTTTGGATTTCACCCAAAGTCGTTTCTTTTCTCATTTTAGGTACTTTTGAGGGGAAAATCTCAAAAGAAGCATTTTCGGGTGTTTTCGGAGTGAAAAAGTGCGTAAAACAACAAAAACTCAAAAGACCTTAAAGATCACAGAAGGTGACGCCGTCAGAGTCTACAAG
>LBNU01031564.1:28997-57262 GCA_014162995.1 Artemisia annua | reverse complement strand
GTTGATATTGTTGTTGCTGACGAAATTGTTGCAGTTGATGGTACGGTTGTGCTTGATAAGGGTTAAAGTACGGTGGTTGAGACATGATTGAAAAACTTGTGGTTTATGGATCTTGTAGAAGGTATAGTACTTAAGACAAATCTTAGAAAACCAAAAACCCAAAGTGATTTCGATGCTTGGTAAAAGGATGATTTCGATAACCAGTTAAAGACCAAATAATCTCAATAAATTGAAGTTCTCAATAAACCAATGAAGTTCTCGATAAAAGTAAATTATCGAGAAAAATATATGAAAATTATCGAGATCCTTTGTACAAAGGAGACAAAGTATGTTTTCGATGTAGCTGAAAGTAATTTCGATAGATTCAAAAGATTTGGAAAACAATCAAAGGAATTCAATAACGAGTGAAGTTCTCGATAACCTCAGGTTCTCGATAACAAGTATCCAAAGTTTCGAGATTATACAATAACGAAACTATCCAATATGTCGAAGTGTTTTCTTTCTTATACAAGAGAGAAAAGCACTGAGTAAGCAACAAAAAACACTTAAGTAGTAATAATGAATGTTCTCGATAAAATGGGGTTTAGGTGTTCTCGATAAAATGGGGTTTTTGGGTTCTCGATAACTAGCCAAAAGTACGTTTTTTCTTTTGTGAAAAAGCAATCCTAAAACGAGTTTTTAATCCAAGATTCTTGTACAACTAGCATTAAAATGATTAAATCTTAATGAAAGTTGCAAACTTGAACTTTTTAACAAAAATTTTAAAATTTTTGATAAATAGTACAAGTTTATACGAATCTTAAAAAACCCAAAAATTTTGAAACTTTGTTGTTTGTTTTGGTTTCTAACACAAGTTTGTAAGCAAATATGTGATAAAAACACTAAAGAAGAAAGAAAGTTGCAAACTTTTTGATTCTTACGAGATAAAAAACAAGTTTTTGGTTTGAATAACACAAAAAAAATAAGCTACACCTTCTTCTAGCGATTGATACCACTTGTTAGGTCACCATATTAGTAAACACAAGTATTCAAATGAAAGAAATGAGATGAGAATTAGACTTGGTTGATTAAGATCAATGTAAAAGATGAAAGAACAAGAGTTTCCTTAAGATATGAAATTAACCAACAAATATTATGAGATACATGGTGTCCTATTTATAGGAGAGGGATAGGGCAACACTCCCTTCCTTCCCTATCATCTAAGTCGTGGGCTTCAAGGCCCATTGGACACCTTATTGGACATAAACATTAACCATACGAGTAATTAAATAACGTAGCTAATAATGATAATTCTAGCAACCTATTACATTGACTGAAATGACCGAGACTTGACTGAATATTTGAAAACTATGATCCTAACACAACTCACTTTCTCTCTCTAGTTTTTCTTCTACTATTCGAATCATAATCACAAGACCATATATGTTATGTTTATGAGTATCATACAATTGGTATCAAGAGCCTTTGTTTGATCTTTGGGATAGTGTGTACTCGGATTTTTAGTTTGGTTTTGTGGTTTCTCTTGTGATTCGACTAGTTTTCATAGTAAACACCCTAGTTTGATCCTGTTTGTGGTTAGATTTGTATTATTTTTGTACTTACATGATTAGGGGTGTCATATGAGGCTTATTTAGTGTTTAGATAGCTTGTTTCATAAGTGTTTTGGTGTGTTTTGTGTTGTTTTTAAGTTTTTTCTTAGCTGCGATTTGTGTATCGAGTTGTATTTCTTCACAGCGATTTGTGTTTTCTTTTGAAATTGTTGACTGCGATTTGGGTGTTACTTGGGTTACAATTTGGCAGTTAACCAAAAATGTGAAAAAAGACAAAAATCAAGATAGAGACATTTTTGTCTGGTAGTGGGCAGCGGTTTGTGGTAACTCTGATTTGCTAGTTGCCAGCAGTGGTTCACATGCGATTTGATGCCATGGCGATTTGTCTATTGTAAACTAATTAGCTAACCAATTGTAACCAAATGCTGCCCAATTTGTTTTCTTTCATATCAGTTAAGAGTTCAAGACCTCCGAAGATCTTAACACATCGAAAGTAAACCTCTTCATAAATTTGACACAAAACAAAACGAATAACAAGTCTACAACAAACAAACAACTTCATCTCATCACTGTCTCAATAACAACAAACTTTTACAGAAATCTTTCCTATTCTAATCCCTCCTCACAAAACAAAATGACATACAAACAGTCCCATATCAGACAAAAAGATCTCAGAAACAACTTTATGTGAACCAAGATTCGTTCAAATTCTAAACCACGAGAGATTATTCATCACAGATCATTTAGATTAACTCCTTTTTAATATTCGAACCATTTTAAAGAAGGAACAAAAACCAAACAGTTTACGTTCATTCTCTCATTCGGTTTAAAAGTAAACAAAAGCAAATAAAGAAAAACAATCATAGATCAGCTTGTCTCGTTGTGCATTCCAAGATTCGTCCTAAGACTAACTCACATGAGATTCATCATCACTGATCTATTTTAGAAGCAATATTCTATTAATTTTCGAACCTTAAAAGAAAGACAAAACTCAATCGTTTCATCCTCTTTTCATTTGATTAACAAAAACTAAAGAACATAGCAAACCATAGTTATCGTAAATTCTTTTGGATCATGTCACCATGTACTTAAATATAATCGAAAGTGTGGTTTGTTTATGATTCGTTGGATAAGGATTACAAGAACACAGAAGGGGTTCGTGGATGTTGTGAGAAGTTATTAGTGATACGTTATATTTATTGATCAATCAGGTGAGAAGTTGATTTTTGCATGATAGAGAGAAGGGTTTGGTTTGATGATGAATGCGGGCGGATTAAGTAAGAGGATTAGGATTGTGTTACTAAATATTAGGGTATAGTGTGATTAATTTAGTGTTTTATAGTCCGTAATTTAGGGTAAGGATTTAGTGGACTTGGGCTATTAGCTGTGTTTACAAAGGAGTTGGGCTTCAGTGTCTTACAGATCCTCTTGTAGGTTCGGTCAAGTTTAAAAAGGATTTGGACTGAATATTTTTCTTTCTTTCATTGGGCTAATAAGATTAACCAAAAGGGACGAATTTGGACTGAATTTTTTCTTTCTTTCTTTCGTTGGGCTGATAGGCGCATAATTCTTTATTGTGAATTTCGTGGGATTAATATTAAGTGTCGGTTTACACTTTTGGTTAAGCTCTAAATTCTTTATTAAATCCAACTTGACTGTGTGGTTAAATTTTTGGGATATATTGTGGAATACGGTTTTGATTGAGCTCCGCGAAATTGAGAGCGATAATTATTTTGGGTTGAGATTATTCGGGCTCGTGTAGAGTTAACTTTTGTGCTAGTTATCGTGAAAACGTAAACGATTTACAAAGACTCATTTAAAAACTCAGTCTCACTCCTTTATTATCTACAAGACCTCATCCTTCTTCGCGTCATCAACAATCTTCCTTTAACACATTCAACCAATCATTATACCACGGTTTCTTCTTGATTTTGTAAAATCCCGCGAAAGAATCTATTTCTCAGTTTAAATCCTAGAATTGTAAAATCCCGTGCACGTTCATATCATGTCAAATTCTTCCAACCTTGTACAACAAATAAACGTGTTTGATTCTGATCATGCTACTATGGAATTGTCGTGCTCGAATTTTCAAGTGAAAGAGGTTCATCAGTCACTTAAATTGCCCGATAATGCAAAGGTAGTTGCATTGAATGTTTTCGATTACTTCATTCACATCTCAAGGTTCTCATTGAACAACCTGGATACTTGGGAGGATACGGACGTGCATTCGCAACACTCATTAGTCAAGATGTTGAGACCTTCACAGTCAAGATGATTCTGTACTTAGATCAATTTCAACAACAACTTAACAAAGGAGAATTTTCTGAAGATAGATCCATGGCTGCCTTCTGTGTGATCAACAACCAACTCCAAGTGTTCTTTGATTCGCAATTCACTGAGGAATATGATTATGACAATCAAATGACGAATAAGTGTTTTGCTAATTACACTGGAATCGAGGTTGACACGTTCAGAGTCACATTACTCCAACTCATGAGTAATGTCAAGGAGTTCATTAATGTAAGAGCACAACATCAACAATGCAGTGACACTATGGTTGATAAGCAGGATACAAATGGCAGTTCTGGGACGCATTCCACACTTGCAGTAGATACAGATCATAGACCAGAAAATGACCAAGTACCATTTGTCGAGGTACATGTTACTGATCAACACAATGTGCTTCCTAATGAACGACTGCATACTGATCAAGTTATGCCTACTTATGACACATATCTGTTGGAAAAGACTAATAGTGATACCATGTCTGATTCAACAAATATGGATCATAAAGGGGGATAAAGTGATCAGGATGCTGAACATGGTGACGAGTCAAGTTATTTGGCTACAGCTGATCCTTTTAAATCAAATGACATGGTTGATAAAAGGGTGTTTAATGAACTTTCAAACAGATTTTCACAACTTGAAAAACATTGTATTTCACTTCAAATCGCAATGCAACAAAAGGAAGAAAGTTTTCAAACTAACCAACCATGTAAAAATCCGGAACTTCCTGATTTCCGTGAATTCTTTATGATTAATGATTTGAAAGCTCAGCTAGAAGCCAAAAACTTAACAATCAACAACTTGAAAAGACATATTAGTGAGATGTGTGATATGTGTAATGAAGTTNTTGATAAAAGGGTGTTTAATGAACTTTCAAACAGATTTTCACAACTTGAAAAACATTGTATTTCACTTCAAATCGCAATGCAACAAAAGGAAGAAAGTTTTCAAACTAACCAACCATGTAAAAATCCGGAACTTCCTGATTTCCGTGAATTCTTTATGATTAATGATTTGAAAGCTCAGCTAGAAGCCAAAAACTTAACAATCAACAACTTGAAAAGACATATTAGTGAGATGTGTGATATGTGTAATGAAGTTAAGGCTAAACATGACAGTGATGTTACTGCAACTAGAAATATTGAATTGAAACATAAAGTGGCTAAATTACTTGATGAAACTGAGACTTTGAAAAGGCATCACAAAGAACTAAGTGACTCAGTCAAAGAAACTAGAACTAAGACGATAGAACAAACAGACTCTTTGATGGTCAAAACTGATGAACTCAAAGCTCAACTTCTGGACAAGGGTTTCACAATCACTGCTTTGAAGAACAAGCTAAGAAAAGCAACAGGGAATAGTGTGAACACTAAGTTTGCAAAACCATCAATCATGGGGAAACCAGTTTCACAATCGAATAGAAACCAATCAGTTGTTAGACAACTGACTGCGTTTAGATCTGAATGACCAAAATTTTCAAAAACACGGTTTGCCTCCAAAGTTGATGCGGAACAAGTTTTGACAAAACCAGTCACTCCGCATTATTTGCCTAAGATAACTGCTTCTAGTTTTGTTATACCTCAACATGTAGCCACTCCTACTCCCAGCTCCTCTAGGATTAGTTCGAAAACAGTGTCAAAACCGAGCATTAAGATTCAAAATTCTTATGATATAAATGACTTGTACAAGAACTATGATCTAGAAAAGGCTAGGTAAAGGGCACTAGTTCATAAGGATGGAATCTTAGGTTCACAACCTCATATGATGTCACCTGGTTTATTGAGGAACATTGCTATGGTTCAACCTATTAAGTCTAGGATTTATAGTAAGTCATCTACAATGTATAAGAAGCAAAACAAACCTAAAACTCCTTCTAGGTGGACACAAATTGCTAATTCTTTGGAGACTAGGAATCCCTATAAGTCTTCCACTATGCCTAAGAAGCTTAACAATCCTATACCTTGCCATAAGTGGATGCCAACTGGTAGAATTTTCAAGGACGTCGGACTTAAGTGGATACCTACCAGAAAGCTGCTTACCGATGGTAAAACCATGGTTGACCATGAAACCCCAAGGGTTTGGATGCTGATGTCACTAACCCATATATATGCAATCAAATTTGTAATGTTAGTGCAGGTAGTCCTTACTCAGTTGCAGGTACATCGATCATTCACTACATGAGAAGACTCAAAGTATGGAGGCCTAAAGCAAGCATATCTCCTGTTTTAGGAGGTCTGGAAAGTCAATGTTGATGTATGTGTGCATATGACGTTTGAACACTTCTGTTCAAGCCTCATTCTTTAACGACTATGATGTCTGTTCACATCAGTTAAGGCCTCGCTCTTCAATGACAACAAAATGGCATCTGCTGAAAACTCTTCAGGCCCCGTTCCTCAAAGGAAAGAAAGGTGTTCGCTTCAGTGCGCCTTATCTTCGGAAGAAGAGAAATCTTCTTGTTTATGACCATTTTCATCAACATGCTTCATGTTTTCTCCATGTTCGTTCTGTCATCAAGTGGATCTACTTACCTTTGATCATATTCTTATTCACTTCTTCAATCAAAAATGGCATTCTCATATGCAATTTTTGAGGGGGAGAAGTGTGAGTAATACTACATGTTGATTGATGTTTGAAGAATGGTCATACAACTCTCCTCCAACACCTAATGTTCCACTTACTAAGGATGACTGGGATTTATGTTTGATGAATACTTCCAACTTCCAATGAATGTTGATCATCTAGTTCCTGAAGCTCTTGCTCTGGTTCCTGCTGACTCAACTGGTTCACTTTCCTCAATCTCCATTGATCAAGGTGCACCCTCTAGAAGTATAACTCAGACTACTCAAGAAAGCCAATCTCCAGTTATTCTTCATGGTGTTGATCATGACTCTCATGATATTGAAGTTGCACACTTGAATAATGATCTGTTACTTGGTATTCCTTTCCTAGAACCTGGTTCTGAAGAGTTTGAATTGGAAAAGAAAACTAAAAGAGGATGAAGCTGACACAAAAAAGTTAGTTGACATACGAAAGCTCATGAAAATGATAGTTGAAACTTCCCTCAACCACCTCCGAGTCCGGTTAATCAACCCGGGAAGGAAGGAGGAACTAGCGGTACCCAACCCAATCCAGTTATTCAACCCAGTAAGGTTGGACCTGTTACTATTGTTCCCTCTTCAGATCCGGTTAATCAACCCGATAATGAAGAGGAAAAGGATAAGCAAGGGAATGTAATCATGACAAAGATCATTTAAAATGAAGAAGCAACTGAGCAAGTCACCGACATGGACGAGAATTCCTTTATCACGGATTGTTGTTCCCTCTAACGTGTACTCTGTAAATCAACCACAAGAACATAAAGAAAAATGTCGGCTAAAACGTCAAAATGGCTAAGAATTTGGACATGGAATGTCAAGTGATCACGGAGTTTATTTGGTATCCCTTATTTGAAATTGAAGTTGACTTTCACAAAGGCGTGATCTTATTTTATCTTGAAGTCGGGGTTGGTTGGATGCATGAGTTTGAATGATAACTTGCTCGTAATTAAGATTTAAGTTGAAGACTTGGTTTATCTAGTTACCAGCAGTCGGGGTGGATAGTCGAAGACATGGTTAACTATTGTTGATCCCAGTTGAGCAATTGATCTAGTATTATTATCTTAGATAAACCAAGATAATAATGTATAGAAGCTGACTTGTTACAAACTTAATCAATATGCGGAATTTATTGATTAACTTAAGAGGAACACAAAAACAATAATATCACCAACTAAACACTTCAATATATTGAATACGAGCACTCTGAATAGTGCTAGGGTTTTGTAACCTTGAAGTGAATACAATGCTAGAATAACTCGTACTCTAGTCTAACCCTAGGATCTCCTTTTATACACCAAGGAACCCTACAGGCTTACATACAACTTCCTACCCACGACTATGATCTTCTAACATTATAGAATATTACATAATATCTATACTATAAATACAAATATTCGTACACAAACTTATCACATAGGCAGCAGAGTCTCAGCAGTATACTTCCAGCAGTAGAGTCTCAGCAGTAGTCTTGTCTAGCAGTAGAGATTTTGCACTTAGCAGTAGACTTGACTAGTTAGCAGCAGTGTAGCATCCGGAAGTAGAGTTACTTCAAAACCCAACAATCCTCCCCTAAACTTGATATTTCCCCTGAAAATATGCAAGTTTCTTATAAGCTCATACAAACACCAGGAGGATGCTTTCAAACACTCTACCTTCTTCTCAGCTTTTCACACTCTCTAGAATTCTGCAACACTATCCTGTCAAGCAAGTCTTGAAGATGAGGAGTTATTTCTTCACATCTGAGCTTAGAAGCAAGCATTACAGTAAGAACACCAGCTCTCAATGGATACTCCTTTTCAGTAAGCATGAACACATCAACTCCAGCCTGAGTAGAAATATGATGAACATCACTTGAGCTATAATGCTTCCACAATGTAGTCATATTATCTGCTTCAAACTTCCAATATCTGTCACTTGAGTCTGGATTATACATTCTTTGAAAATGTACCCATAACTCCATAGCCTTTACACTTACTGGATCTTCAAACTTAAACTTAACTTGTGTCAAACCCAATAGAGTGTTCAGATCTGTCCTGTCACAAGATCTTACAAGATCTTCAAAATCTCTGTAAACTTCAACATCACCTCCAACTCTGATAATTTTCCAAGCTTCACCAGACTCATCCTGTACAATTTCCCAATTAGCAATTGGATGTCTAGCTTGAAGTGGCTCAACAAACATGTCATCTGGTTCAACCACCAAAAATCTATCATCAGGTAATTCAGTAGACTTAGATCCTTCAACTTTTGACTTCTTGGCTCTTTCTCTGCTAGCTGCCATATGCTCATCAAAATCTTTCTTCCACTCAGCCTCTTCCTTTGAGCCCATTCCAACAAACATCTTATTTCTCTTATATCCAGAATAGTAATGAAGTCTAACTGAATCATTCCTCATTCCTTTGAATTGGCTCATCTTCCAACCACACTGAGCACACAAATATTGTTTCATTTGAGATATGATCTGAGCTTCTGTAGGCCTTCTTTTCCTCTTTTGCTTGCCTTTTATTACGTTTGACAAATAGTCAAAGGCTTGATCATTAATCATTCTAATGAAATCATACAACTGTGTAGTCTTATGCTCTGTAGTTAGAGTAACATCAGCATGAACTTCTAATGCTTTCTTGTTGACCTCTGGATTTTTCATTATCAAGTAGTCAACTTCTTCAGGTGTGGGCTCATAGTCATATATATCATTCTTTGACTTTGGCTCACCCTCTTCACTTCTTCTGGATTTTAAAGCTGCAAGAACTTCATGTTCTGCTAGCATCCTAGCCTGTTCAGCATCAACATCATCCCCATCTATTTCAATATCATCCATGGCAACCTGTATAGCCAAGGCTCTATCAGCCTCCACAAGCTTCTCTCATGGCCAAAATTCCTTAGGCAATTTCTTGTATTCTTCTTCATCATCACTAGAACCAGAACCAGCTTCTTCAACCATCTTTCCTTTTCCTTTATCAGTACTGGGAGCAACTGGTTTTTCCTTTGGAATTGTTTGTAGAGGTTTGATATGTGCTTATTCACATATCTTTTATTCACCATTATTAGACTATTTTAGACCAAAAACTAACGCGAAAAGCCAAAGATATCGTGTTTTTGTGTTTATGACTGTGCATGTATGGATATTGCTAAAACATCACAAAAAGCAACCTAAAAGCCCAAAAAGAGCACGGGATGTGGAAAAGAGTTTGAAAGAGAAGCAAAAGAAGAAATCTACTCATGAAAAGCCCGTGAAGATGAATTATTTCTCAAAGGCTCAAGAAAGTACAAGAGACACTTAATCAAAGCTCATTGATGATTATGAAGCTATAACTTTCTAAATCCGAGCAAGTGATCACTTTTACATTATTGAAGATCTTTGGAAAGCTCATCAACACATCACCTCAAAGTTACAAGGACTATAGTCGTATTTTAGAAAGTTAAGATAGTGTCGTATCTCTAGTTTATGCTTTGTATGAACGGAATTATAAAGACTAAGGGGCTAAGTGCAAAATGTAAAACAAGGGATTAGTCACCTAGACTCCCTTAAATACCACCCCATAGCCTCATTTAGTCTTGGTTAGTTGTTTTGAGTTTTGTTTAGAATTTAGTTTATTTTCATGTTGTAGTGTAAGGTTTTAATACAAGCTTTTTAATTCATGTCCAAGTCTTTTACTTTGCTTATTTCCTTGCTTATTTGCACCTTCTTTTCATCTTATTCAAGCTTCTTACTTCTATCTTGATTCAATATAAGCTTACAAAAGTCTTGCACCACCTTTGCATGAGAAGAAATTTTCGTGCCTTATGATTATGACTTGAGCTTATTTGGGTTTTGCTAGCTTGTGAGAGCCTTTTTTTTGTTTTTGTTTAGCTTATTTACAAGTTTTAAAGTCGTCATCTTTAGCTTTTTAATCTTTATTTTGAGTCTAAACTAGCTTTTTAGTTACAAGCCCTAGAAATATGTTTTGCTTATTTTGATTAGTTGTGTTTTCTATAGCTTATTTTGAGTATTGGTCTTGCTTAATATTGAGTTTAAATAAGTTTTCATTAAGTTTTTATAAATATTTCACGTAAAAAAATATATCCAGTAGGTCATTAGGGTTTACTAGCGAGTTTGGAGTCTATTAGGGTTTAGTAGCGAGTATGGTCCTATTTACATAGCGAGTATGCTATTTAATTTTGGCTAGCGAGTTTAATCTTGGCTAAGCCCTAGCGAGTATCATTTTTCATCTAGGTTTAGCGAGTTTGGTTTCTCCATAGTAGCGAGTTTGTATTTTTTTTATAGGTAGCGAGTTTGATTTCTAAAGTAACCCTAGCGAGTTTGATTAAGGATAGCGAGTTTGGTCACTAGTTCTGGATAGCGAGTTTCCTTTTTCTTTATTAGCTAGCGAGTTTGGTCTTGTAGGTTTGGTAGCGAGTTTAGTTTCATTTCCAGTGGCATAGCGAGTTTCATCATTATTTTGTCATAGCGAGTTTAGGTTTTTATTTTCTTTAAGTTTTCGAGTCTTAGTCTTTTATTGTCGTGTCTTGTTTATTTCATAAGCCGAGCTAGGCTTATTTGCACTCCATCGTTCATCGAGTGGAGTTTACATTTATTTATTTCATACCGTTACTCTGTCGAATTTTCTTTTAAACTTTTTAACTTAGTTTAATTTTCTTTCATTAATTAAATACAAAACTACAAAAACATTTTCTTTATTTCTTTCTTCCTTAGTTTATCTCTTTTATTTCTTTTTAGCTTTACTTAGTCTCATGTTTTCTATTCTAGTTAAACGTATTTCTTTTCTTATCGTTCTTTATTTCATTTAAACTTTATGCAAACCTTTCTTAGTATAACTAAAACAAAATCAAATCTTTTCAACCCATTCATCTCACATAACTCACGACTTGAGTGACTAGATCAATTTCAATGCTCGTTGGGACAACGATACCCGTGGTTCTTGCTTTCACTAGCTTAGAATCGTCTTATCAAGGTTCTCTAATCATCACTCCTTTTGTGGGTAAGAGTGACACATGAATAGGTTGTGAAAGGGATGTTGGTTGAGATGGTGTAGATTTGAGTTGAGGTGATTCTGATGTATGCTCAGTTGGAGATTTTTCTTGAAGCATTAGCAATGCATTTGCAACTGAGTTCTCACCTGATCCAGCAGCAGAGTTACTAGCAGTAGTCTCTTTAGCATCAGACTCTGGAGCAGCAGTCTTAGCAATCTCTTCCATCACAACTTCTTGATTATCCTTATTCACCACCACATACCTATTAGCATTATCACTACTTTCCACATGGTCATCACTCTTAGCCTCCCCTGAAGCTAAGCCAGCATCAACAATAACCCCTGCATCAACATTTGTCTCTAAGTCCATAGCAGCAGAGTCTAAAGCCATAACAGCAGAGTCTTCCATATCAGTAGAGTCTTCTATAGCAGCAGAGATTAGAGCAGCAGAGTCATCATGTTCAACATTTTGAGTTTCAACCCCAGCAACATTTTGAGTACCCCTGATTTCCTCCCCTGAACCTGTCCATTCCTCCCCTGTTTGGAAGCATCCTCTCCCAAACCAGCAGCAGTGTTAGCAGAAGACATATGTTGTTGTAATAACTCCATTTGTTGCTTGAGTTGAGTGATCATAGTTCCCTGTGCAGCTGTGAGACCTTCAAGAGCTTGTACTTTGGATTCCAAGTTTTGACACTTGGTTTCCAAAGTGGTACATTTATCCATCAAAACTTTAATTTGTTCCATACTAGCCTCATCACTTCGACCTGTGTTACCTGGTCCGAGAGGTGAATCATTGACAATGACATTTTGTACAAGAGGGGGTGCCATCAATTCAGTTTGTTCAATTCAGTCCTCCTCACTTCGGGATGTGTGACCTTCCCTGAGAGGTGAATCTTGAGACATAGACTCAGTATCAAACCTAGTTTGATCACCTGAGCCCCCTATGTTTTCCATTTGGCTAGGGAATCCATCACCTGTGTTTGACTCATTAGAGTCATTCACATTAGATGTTGCCTTGGATTGGGTCTTATTTATGTTAACACTATCCTGCTCTGCTGCTAAGCTAGAAGCAGTAGTGTTAGCCCTCAACAACATGTCAACTCCATCACGTGTGACAGCCCCATCTGGTACAATATCCATCCTAACACTGGTCTAGGGTAACTCAGTGTTCTTAGAGGCTTTCCTACATTTGTAGGTCTTTAAAGGTTGTGGGGATGGTGATTCAAAAGTAGGTGTGTGTTGGGAATCAGTGGGAGTTCCTGATCCTTCACCCTGAGCATTTTCAATAAGTTCCACCATATAAGGAGTAAGTGGTGTAACTGCTCCAGAAAATTCTTTGTTAACCTTACCCAAAAAACTAAAAGACACAGATCCAATTATTGTTGATTTATAAATAGCCCTATGGGATCTGGTTGTTTCAATTTGATCATTTATAAACAATTGGATAAACCTAGGATAAAGCAAAGATTTTCCTTTTTCTTTAACACTAAAAACAATCCCCTCAAAAATCATGTTTGAAAAATTAAATGGGTCTCCTGTGCTTAAGCAAATCATAGCAGATGCTATGGTTGCATTAATCTCATTCCACCCAGTTGTTTTAGGACTCAAACAATGCAATAAAGTATGGGCTAAAAATTTCCAAGGAGTAGAGAAAAGACCTTTTTGAAATTTTAAACTATTGTTTTTCTTCTGATAACCCAGTTCAGCCAAACCATCAAAAAGCTCATTTCTTTCAAGACACTTTGTTCCTTCTTCATCATCAAAGAGCAAAGTTGTTCGAATAGAGGCTTCAGAAATGATTACTTTTTGATCATCAACATATGCCCTCACACAAAGTTCCCCATTCAAAGTTCTGACTTTTGCAGTTTGCCAAAATTGTTTGATGTGAGCAGCATAGATGGTTGGATTCACAGTTAGTGCATACTTAAGAGATGTAGCATTTAGAAAGTTTGCCATATCTGTGAATTCAGAGGGTATAACATCTGTGTCAAGTTCTGCCACAATGTTATGACTTTTGGCCCATGTTCGATCGATGTCCATGATTTAGGGTTCTTGAGATTTGGGGATTTTGAATTTGGAGGATAATGGAGAGTGGGTTGGTTTTTAAACTGCAATTCGTGGTTATTGTGTAGAGAAAAGGTGATTCAATTAGGTTATAAACTGCTTAGGAGAAGTTACATAACCGTCCTTCAACTTCAACTTGTAGCAGCAGACACCCAGCAGCAGAGTCCTATAACTAGCAGCAGAGTTGACTACTGCTTATGAACCCAAGCAGTAGTTTGACTTTTCTTGGACAAAAAGTCAAAAATCGAATCAAATATCTTCAAGAAAAGGCAGTTACTAAAAATTGAATACCAATCACCAACTCCTCATTAATTACCATAACTCCTAATTGATCCTCAATAAAAGGGGATCAAATCCAATTGATATTCCAAGCAAACCCTAATCACTTCCAAAAACACCACAAAACTTAATCAATATCTCCAATCTTTTCCAAAACAATCACAATGTCTGATAATAGAGATAGAATCAACATATCATCAGACTCTTCAGACTCAGAGTCAAATAATCCACCCTTTGCACCATATCTTCCACCATATCGACCACCCAAATGTGGTAGAAGAACTAAGGAACAAGCCCGGAAGTTCCAGCATGACATCAATGCAAAATACCTTCCTTTTCATAGAGATTACCAGTCACCAAATCCATCACATCCACCACAAGCACCACAACCAACTCATCCACCACAAGGACCACACATGACCTCCTCATTGGCTCAAGAAATCCCAAAGGCTTTGGTGAAAGCCTTGAGAAAGCATTTGGAGTTTTTGCAAGCAGAACCTTCACAACCAGAGGCACCAGTTCCTCCTCCAAAGACCCAAGCAGAAGCACCAGTTCCTCCTCCTCCACAACCATCAGCATCAGTTCCTCCTTCTCACACTCAATCTTCACAAGCAGAGGGACCATCTGAATCACATGGAGTTGTGATAGGCTTGGTTTGTCCAAGAGTGTGGGATATGGCAACTCAGTCCATGGGAAGAAACAGAACCATGCCTGATTCCCAATCCTTGAGAGATGCTCTTGCCAATGTTGCCCAAGAACAGGAGAAAAGAGACTCCAAGGCCAAAGGGAAACGTCCCATGTGATAGGTGTTTAGGGTTATGTGAATGTTTCCTTTTGTGTTTTGAAAGCTTTTTGTAATCTTCTTTTGCTTGTAATGATCATCCTTTGAATAATTAATGAATTATCACTGTTCTTCTTTAACTTCAGTGCAATCTTTGAATGTCCATTAGCTCAAAAGAACATCATTAACACTTAAACTTTCCCTGCAAAAGATTAGTCCAAAACACAAATACAAACAGAGCACTATACTGCTAAGTCATACTCTAGCAGTAGAGTAGAGTATTAGCAGCAGAGTGTAATCAGCAGTAGAAACAAACTTGTTAGACCAATAACAGTGCAAAATACTTTTACAATACTTTACAAAAACACAATGAGATAAGTTTTTCAAAGATTTCTCATACCAATACTTGCAACTAAAAACTGAAATCTACCCACATCAAAGTGTTTGGTAAGTAGATCAGCAACATTTAGATCAGTATGAATTTTAACAACTTGAATTAGTTTCTTTTCATAGCAATCTCTGATAAAATGATGTCTTATCTCAATATGTTTTGTTTTAGAATGAAAAACAGTATTTTTGATGATGCACAATGTACTGTTATTGTCAATGAAAATTTTGGTGTTCATAAAATTGTACCCATAGTCCAGCAATTGGTTTTGCATCCAAAGTACTTGACCACAGCAACTTGAAGCAGCTACATACTCTGCTTCTGTTGAAGAATTTGCCACCACAGTTTGTTTCTTACATTGCCATGACACCAATCTGCTTCCCAGAAATTGACAACCTCCTGTTGTGGATTTCCTATCCAAGCTAGCCCCAGCATAATCACTGTCTGAGTATGCTTCCAAATGAAATGGTGAATCCTTAGGATACCAAAGCCCCAATTTGGGTTGATACCTTAAGTATCTAAAGATTCTCTTTACAGCATTAAGATGTGATTCTTTGGGATTGACTTGATATCTTGCACAAGCACATACAGCAAACATAATATCTGGTCTTGAAGCTGTAAGGTACATCAATGAACCAATCATTGACCTGTACAAGTGAACATCCACCTCTTTGCCATACTCATCATTCATCAATGGCTTATCTTTCTCATGAGTTGTCTTTGCAGGCTTGGCATCTTCAAATCCAAACTTCTTTAAAATGTCAGCCACATACTTATCTTGGCTGATGAATATACCATCATGCAGTTGTTTCACTTGCAAGCCCAAGAAAAATGTAAGTTCACCCATGGAACTCATAGAAAATTTATTCTTCATGATCTTCTCAAACTCCTCACACATAGCTTTGCTTGTAGAACCAAAAATGATATCATCTACATATACTTGAACCAGCAAAATATCACCTTTGTTCTTCTTGATGAATAAGGTTTTATCAATTTTACCCTTTTCATATCCACAATCCAGCAAATAAGTTGATAACTTTTCATACCATGCTCTGGGAGCTTGATGCAATCCATATAGTGCTTTCTCAACCTTGTAAACTTTGTCAGGAAAATCTGGATCTTCAAAACCAGGTGGTTGTGTCACATAAACTTCTTCCTTGATTTCCCCATACAGAAAAGCACTTTTAACATCCATTTGATATACAACAAAATCTTTGTATGAAGCATAAGCCAAAAACAGTCTTATGGCCTCAATTCTTGCCACTGGTGCATACACTTCATCATAATCAATACCTTCTTGTTGTGTGTATCCTTGAGCAACCAACCTTGCTTTGTTTCTGATCACAATTCCTCTTTCATCTCTTTTACACCTAAAAACCCATTTAGTACCAATTGCCCTTTTTCCATTAGGCAAATCCACCAAGGTCCAAACTTCTTGTAATCTGAATTGAAGAAGCTCTTCTTGCATGGCTTCTACCCAGCTTGAATCTTGTAATGCTTTATAGGCATTTTTGGGTTCAACTTGTGATAGGAAACAAGCAAATAGACAGTTTTGCAGATCTTTATGACTGTTTCTTTGATGAAGAGATCTTACAAAGAAAGCTTTGTGTAAGATATCTTTTTGCTCTTTAGTCATCCTCCTAGTTTGCACAGTTGATGATGGATCACCCAAAATGTTTTCTTTGGGGTGAACTTTGTGAACTCTTGTAGTTTTGGTTGGACTAACTGGAATACTAGATTCCAAATTAGTAACATCTGCTGCAGCTCCAAAGATTTGAGGATCAAGAGCCTCATCATCAGTATCAGCATAGATCTCTGTCAAACCAGGTGTAGTGGAATCATCAGGGTATGGTGAATCAGCAAGAGATATACCCTGTGAATCAAAAGTTGGAAACTTGTGTGTAGCAGTAGTGTTGCTAGGTCCAGCAGCAGAGTGTTCATTAGCAGTAGAGTTATGAAGACTGCTGCTAGAAGTAGTTTCCTTAGGTTTTTCCACCACTTCATCAACTTTTGGTTCTCCCTCACTTCCTTTAGGAGAATCTTGGACAACATCATCTTGTGAACTCCTTTCCTCCTGTGTAGGAGAAATATTTGGTCCAAGGCTCAATTTTTCAATCAACACAAACTCCTTTTGGGAATCAGCTTCCTTAGCAGCAGAGTCATTTGATTGATTACCTGCAAGAGAGTTAGTATCCATTCCTGCAAACACTGGCTCATAATTCATGGTTTTGGTTAGCATATCAATATCAAATAGCCATTCTGGTCCAGTTCCTGCACTATTGGTTTTATTCTCATCAAACTCAATATGCAGGTTTTCTTCCACAAATCTAGTTCTTTTATTGTATACTCTATAAGCTTTACTATTGACAGAGTATCCAACAAAGTAACCTTCATCAGCCTTTTCATCAAACTTGCCTAATTGGTCTTTGGTATTTAAGATGGTAATAGGACACCCAAATGGTCTAAAGAATGCTATCATTGGCTTTTTACCATGAAATAATTCATAAGGGGTCTTATTATGAGGCTTAACTACCTTACTCCTATTTTGCACAAAGCAGGCAGTGTTCACTGCTTCAGCCCAAAAAGGTATAGGTAATTTTGAATCTGACAACATAGTCCTAGCAGCCTCAATCAATGTTCTATTTCTCCTCTCAGCTACACCATTTTGTTGAGGAGTTCTAGCAACACTGTACTGTCTTAAAATACCCTTACCCACACAGAACTGATTCATTGTATGATTCTTAAACTCAGTTCCATTGTCACACCTTATTATCTTTACCTTGTGATTTATTAGGTTTTCTATTCTAGTTATGAACTCCTTAAGAATTTCAGGTGTTTCATCTTTAGTAGCTAGAAAGAATACCCAAGTAAACCTACTATAATCATCTGTGACAACTAGACAAAATTGCTTCTTATTCAGACTTTTCACAAAAACAGGTCCAAATAAATCCATATGAAGCAAATGCAAAGGCTCATCAATAGTATTCACAACTTTGGACTTAAAAGATACTCTGTGTTGTTTACCCTTTTTACAGGCAACACAGGTTTCATCATTTTCAAAAACCTTTGAAGGTAATCCTCTTACAAGATTACTTTTTACCAATTTATTCATGGTTTTGAAATTTAAGTGTCCAAGTCTCCTATGCCATAATTTGGATTCATCAAAGGTGGCTTTAGCAAAAAGACAAGTTACATCTCTTCTAGGAACTATGTTCTTTATATGATCACTGTATATGTTGTCATTTCTTGGAACTTTGAGTACCACATACTTGTCATCTGGTAACTTAAAGTCAGAAGAAAGGACAAGACATTCAGTGTCAGTAAAAAGAACAAAATTCCTTTTGTCACACATTTGTGAAACACTAAAGAGATTAAACTTAAGTCCTTTAACTAACATCACATTTTCAAAATTCAAATTTCCTGTTTTTATAGTACCAATACCAACAATTTTTCCACCTGTAGGATCATTACCAAAAGCAACACATCCACCATCAATAGGCACAAAATCTTCAAGTTGGGATATGTCACCAGTCATATGTCCAGAGCATCCACTATCCACAATTCCTTGGTCTTTTAGCTTGTCTTGTAGATTGCCCTGCACATGAATTAGAGAAATTAGTTTCTCTTTTTGACCCAAGCCATTACTGACTTGGATCTGCCTTGTGCATCAACATAGTTATATTTAGTAAGATCCATTGATGCACTGTTATTGTTGGAAACTTGAGTTAAAGCATTTGATTTTGGTTTCCAACTCCAACAAGCTGAGGCCTTTACAGCATAAAAATGATTTCCAACAACTGTATTTGGTAACTTTTTAGGCACAGCAGTAGAGTAAATTGCCTGAGCAGCAGAGTTTACTCTTGAAGTAGCAGCAGACCTAGTTGTTTTATTTTGAAAAGGCCTTTTTGGTTGAGCAGTCACAATAGATCTAGTAGCACCAGATCTCAGTAACACTGCCCTTGGAACCATATTTCTTTTGAGAGGTGAGTGATCTCTTTTTGAAAAGTTTTGATGATTCACTCTTGTATATTGGTTCCAAACTGGTTTTTGATAGTTAGCACAATTTGCTTGAAGATGCTCAAAACTACCACAATTATAACATGCCCTCTTTTTAAGATAAAACTCATTTCCTAATCTGTTTGAGACTAGGCCATTGAAGTTTCTTTGGTTTCCCCTAGGCTTGTTATTGAACCTTTTCATATGATCTCTAGGTATCTCTTGGTACTCAACAACCTTTTTACACAAAGCATGACCTAACACAGGTTTTAGAAACTTATCCTGATTAATTTTAGGCTTGACAACTTGAGGAATCTCTTCCTTTTTAGCACACTGTGTTAGCCTATCAGCACTCTTTGACACATTAGAACTTTGTGTTGACCTAGTGGTTGGCTCATCTAATTTATCTTCACTATCTGACACCCAATCTTCAATGATTGGTGCATCAGAATTCAATTTTGCAACCTCTGGTATAACACTAAGTGACTTACTAAATTCTCCTGCAGATTTTATAAGCCCTTCAACATCTACAAATGACAGTTCTTTCCCTGGTGGTGCAAGTGCACTTTTCATGGGAGGTGGAACCTCATTGTATCCTATGCCACTATGCTTTCTCATCAGTTGACACTCAATTATGTTTTTATCATGTTCATTAAGAATAGAAGTAGCATACTTTTGTTTATCAACTCTAATAATGTGCTTATCTTTTTCCTCAATAGCTAAATCTCTAGCTTTTTCAGCCTCAACTAACTTTCTTTTAAGCATTGCTATTTCAGCATTTTTAATTTCAATTTCTCCATCCTGTATGTTTAACCTATCAACATACTCAATCTCACATTCTTTCATATAGTCAAGTTTTCTTTCAACATTTTCAATACCTACTTTATAACCTATGTTATCAAGTCTCAGAAACTCAACTTCTTTTATCAAACTCTCATTCCTAGCCTTAAGTTCTTCTATAGTGTCAGCACATGATTTAAAAGAACAAGAAGATTCATTAGATTCATGTGATACCTCAGAATCTGAGCCAGATGATGAAGAAGCATAAGCCATTAGAGCAAAGTTATGCCCTGTAGTTGTCACTGCAAGCAGGCCATGGTTTGGTTCTTCTTGTGCCAAGTCACTCCAGTCATAATCTCCCAAACCATCACAAGACACCAAAGCAGTAGTTGGCTTTGACTCTTCTGCAGCCTTCTTGGTTGTGTCAACATTCTTCTTGGGAGCTCTGCATTCTCTGGCAAAATGTCCTTTCCTATTGCAGTTGAAGCACTCCATCTTTGACTTGTCAAAACCCATGTTTCCCTGTGGATTATACTTAAGTTGCCTTCCAGTTCTTTTCAAGAACTTTCTTGCCCTTAAAGTCAGCATAGCCATTTGCCACTTCATATCAATTTCTTCCAGATCATCAGAATCAATATGATCAGCATCTTGGTTTAGAACTTCAGTAGCTGTGGTGAGATCAGCCAAGAATGCACACAGAGCAGCATCACTTGCAGTGTCCAAGTTATTAGAACTAGCAGCAGAGATACTAGTGCTAACAGTAGAGACACCATAAGCAGCAGAGTGACCCTCTAATGAAGTATTGCCTTTGGTAGAAACAAAAGCAATATTTTGAGCTGCTGATGATGAAGTAGACGAATTTGATGCACCCTTCAACTCAGTTTCATAAGCCTTCAAGTTGTTGTATAGATCATCCAAGCTCATTGTATCAAAATCAGCTTTGTTTCTCCACACAACAGTTTGCATGCTCCATTCAGGTGACAGGCTTCTAATAAATTTGAGATTTGTATCTTCTTGAGGGACAATGTATCCAAGAAGCTTTAAATGACTTACAAGCTTTTGGAGTCTGTTGTAAGTACCATCAAGATTTTCTCCACTGATAGCAGTGAAGTTCTCAAATTGATGCTTCAAAGCATTTTTCCTAGCCTTCTTAGTGGCATCATTGCCACCAAATCTTGTTTCAATAGCTTCCATAAGCTCCTTAGCAGTATCAATGGGTTCAAAGTCAACCTGAAATTCATTGGGTAATCCCATCAGGAGAATACTATGAGCTTTTATCTCCAATTTCATGAGATCATCAGCTTCCTTTCCCTTGATTCCAACTTCCTTGCCATCAACAGTCACTGAAGTTTTAGTACCCTTGACAATAGCATCCCACATCTTGTAGTCAATCATCCGGATGTATTGCCTCATCCTCATCTTCCATATCTCATACTCACCTTGCTTCAGCATAGGAACCTTGGAGGCAGTAACCATATGAGTTTCATCACCCATTGCTTCAGATGTGTTAACAGACAGAACTTGAGAGAATGT
Organism: Artemisia annua; assembly: GCA_014162995.1. Lineage (NCBI taxonomy): Eukaryota > Viridiplantae > Streptophyta > Magnoliopsida > Asterales > Asteraceae > Artemisia > Artemisia annua. The sequence continues at coordinate 36,038 of LBNU01031564.1, read as the reverse complement.
TTGAGTTCTTCTTGATCACAGCTTCTAGATCACAAGCTCTGATACCACTTGTTGATCCCAGTTGAGCAATTGATCTAGTATTATTATCTTAGATAAACCAAGACAACAATGTATAGAAGCTGACTTGTTACAAACTTAATCAATATGCGGAATTTATTGATTAACTTAAGAGGAACACAAACACAATAATATCACCAACTAAACACTTCAATATATTGAATACGAGCACTCTGAATAGTGCTAGGGTTTTGCAACCTTGAAGTGAATACAATGCTAGAATAATTCGTACTCTAGTCTAACCCTAGGATCTCCTTTTATACACCAAGGAACCCTACAGGCTTACATACAACTTCCTACCCACGACTATGATCTTCTAACATTATAGAATATTACATAATATCTATACTATAAATACAAATATTCGTACACAAACTTATCACATAGGCAGCAGAGTCTCAGCAGTATACTTCCAGCAGTAGAGTCTTAGCAGTAGTCTTGTCTAGCAGTAGAGATTTTGCACTTAGCAGTAGACTTGACTAGTTAGCAGCAGTGTAGCATCCAGAAGTAGAGTTACTTCAAAACCCAACAACTATCACTTTAAGGAGTTACGTTGTAGTACTCAGTGTCACACATAGATGACGATGTGGATAATCTCAAGAGGTGTTAATGTCTCATACTTTGATTGAGTTTTGAGTACTTAGAGATTTCCTTGGAGCATAAAGTCTCTACACTGTTCTTCCAACATTAGTGCAAGCCTAAGTCACCAGAACGGGGAATTTTACTTCAGCTTCAAGTTTGATATATTGGGTTTACTTCATCAGTGGTCACTTCAAATAGCCTACATAAGGGTTGATTAAGATAGTCATAGAGAGTTTCTGTAGCAGTTGATTCTCACATGATACATCTGAGCAAATGTTGTTCTTCTCACAAAATTTCAAGTAGATGTGCGTAAAATGTGTTGCTGATTCTGAGGTGTCAAAACCAGCAAGGGGGAATGAGACAAACATCTGAATGCATAACGAGTACACATGATGAACTTAATACTTCCTCTTAATTGAAGTTATGCCGGGAAGATAAATGTCATAACCGCAGAGATAATCAGTGTCTTAACTCATGGCGTTTGGTGTATTATTCCAACTACATGGGGGGGGGAAGTGGTCTCTTGATACTTGTGGTATGTAATACTTCAGCTTTCAGTATGAAGAAATATGAGAAGAATATTGGGAGCATGAGATGATATTGCTTATTGACATCTTCATACGAGCTGATATGATTTATGGTAAAGTGCTTCTGGGTAATGATTCATGTACACATTGTTATGATGATTCCGATGAGATCGCAACCATCAGGGGAGAGATATGTGTACATCAGGGGCACACAACAGGTTCACGTGACCGGGCTTAATCATTTAATCCAGAGTTTATATCCGCAGAGAGGTCAGTGATTCAACCTGTTACTTTGGTGTCATCGTTTCTTCTTGTGTTGGGTACATGTTTATAATATGGATTGAGTTGTTACATGTAAGATAACTGGTAAGCGTTTGGTGAAATGAAGATGTTGATATCTTTTTCCCCCGAATAGACAACTGCTCAAAACCGCAGAGTAATGTGTACATTGGGGACGCACAACAGGGTCATGTGATCGGGCTTAATCATATATTTCGGGATTGATAACCGCAGAGATGATCCGTGTTTCACCTTGTTACTTCGGTGTTATCGTTTTCTTCGGGTTTTCGAGCTTCATACAATGAGACTTTTTGCATCACTTCAACCACGTGGAGGAAGTGGTCTCATGAAGATGATTATCGGTTTGGGGGGAAGCTACCAAAGCATCACATTGAGAAGGCACAAGTTCAGACGATTATTCGTGAGCCTTGAATGCTTTGGTGGTGAAAGTTTAAGAGATGTTGACTATAGATTTCTGCAAAGTACTGAACGTATCCTCATTTTGGTATTCTTGTCAACATCTTCTTTGTTAGGAATATAAATATTCATATGGAAGACTCGGTCACCCCGAGTATTGATTGCATTACATAACTCGTGTGTTATGATTATGAATATCTTACAATTGGTATCAAGAGCCAAGGTTAGGTTCGATTGATTGATTAGTGTAGTTGTGATTTAGAAGTTGTTTTAATCTTCATTCGATATACAATCTTTGGTTTTAGAGTATTTAAGAACTTTCTCTTTCTAGAATACTTTATCTTTCATTCGAGGAATAAAGATTACTCATTTAGTTGTTTAATCTTGTAAATCGTGTGTTAGGATAACTTATTTGAAGAAATCGAACGATCTTTGATCATTCTATACAAAGCTTTTGTGTTTTTAGTGAAGATTTAGGCTGGAAATTATGGTTTAAGGGTTTTTGGAAAAGTGTACTTTTGTTCGTAAAAATAGGAATTGTAGTTTTGTTTGGAATAGTTTGTTCGGATCGCAGGGGTTTTGAGTGCGATACTGACTATGATAGCAGTTAGTTTTAGCTGTGTTAGAAGGTGCGATACCTGATTTTTCGAGACTTTCTGTTAACCACGTTTTCCGAAAGAAAACTCTGCCCAATCCGCAAGAGATTAGTGCGATACTCCTGTGATTGCAATAATTTGTGTGATACCTGATTTTCTGATACTTTTGTTACCCATGTTTTTCCGTAAGAAAACTCTGCACTTCCAGAACCTGCAAGGGTTACTGTTCAAGATTTTAGCTGCGATACATGAACTTTTAGTCTTTTAAATTTTAAGAGACTTTAAATATTTTTTTATCACAACTTAAATCTCACAACAACAAACCATCTCAATTTAAAACAAAACAATCACAACTCCTAACATATAATCACTCATCTTTTTATCAATCCATAATTTTATCTTAACACATTCAAGTAATATCTATCTCATGGTTTATTCTTGATTTTGTAAAATCCCGCGAAAGATTCGATTTCTCGGTTTAAATCACAAGAATTGTAAAATCCAGTGCACATCAACAACATGGCTAATCATTCTGATGACATTCAAGCTGCTGGGTCCGATACCCGTCCTCCTATGCTTGATCGAACGGATTATGAATCATGGGCACAACGTATTCGACTCTATTGCTTGGGTAAGGAGAATGGTGTCAACATTCTTAGCTCTATTGATGAAGGACCCTTTAGATTGGGCACCATTACAGATGCTGTGTCAACTGATGAAAATCAAGCTAATGCTTATGGAGATGAAAGACCACGCACTTACAATGATCTTACTGAGGAGGAGAAGAAGCGTTATGATGCTGACATTCGAGCTTTAAATATTGTCATTCAAGGGCTTCCTAAAGATGTCTACAAGCTCATCAATTACAACACTGAAGCTAAAGCAGTTTGGGACAATGTCAAAACGCTTCTCGCTGGCTCGGAATTGACTAAAGAAGATCGAGAATCTCAGTTTTATGATGAGTTTGAAAACTTCAATATGAATCCAGGTGAAAACATCACAGACTACTATGTTAGATTTCACAAGCCTGTTAATCATATGAGGATCAAGTGGAAAACTAGAAGGGGGGTTGAATAGTTTTCCCTCTTTTTCATTTTATAAAATGTTTATTTCAAAATCTTTGATTAATGTTTTCATTTTTAAAATCTTAAAATGTTTTGTATCAAATCATCTATTAAGTTAAACTCAATATGAGAAGTGTAAATAATAATCTATTAGATCATATCATATAATTATACACACCGTCACAATATTATCTTGTAACTATAACACAATCAATCATCATGACAATTTAAGCAACAACCAACACATATTTGCAAGCATAAATATAAAGCGATAAATGCAAGAATAAATGTAAAGAGATAAGAGAAAGAAGATGCAAACCGGACACGATGATTTATAGTGGTTCGGCTACAAGGACACCTTCCTTGCCCTACTCCACTCCCCGAGTCACCTACTCGAGAGTTCACAACACTACTCAACAAGCTCCCTTTTGGCGGAGAAGACCGTACACACCTTTGCTTGCATCGTTTAACGACACCATGCAAAATGTCGATTCCTAATGCTAGCTAGGAGCAAACTCACGACACGACTTCGATCACTACACAACTTCTACACACGACTTCTTCACACCACTACTTCTTCACAACTACTCGACTACTTCACGCCACTACTTCTTCACGATTACATGACTTCTTCACACTACTACTTCTTTACACCTACATGACTTCTTCACATTACAACTTCTTCCTACCTCTTCTTACTCACCTATTGACTCACTAGTAAGAAAGATCATCTTGATCTACTTATTACATGTACTTACATAACTTATTTCTACAACTTCACATCAATACTAACTAGACTCTAATACTTCTTTTACTTGATGATAAGAAGTATTCTTCTTTTGCACTTTGAGTGGTGAAGGATTGAATCACTTGAAACAAAAGCTTATAATCTTATGATCAAAGGATTTAGAAGGATGTTTAGAAAGGATTGGGACTGAACTTTTAGTGCAAAAGGTGAGGAAAAATTGCAGAAATGAACTGGTATTTATAGCGAATCATTTCTGACAACAGGAGCGTGCCGGCCCCCTTAAATAGTGGCCGGCCCCGATAAAATTAAGGGGGCCGCCCTCCTGTAACGGACAGAAAATCTGTCTTTTTCTGGGGAAAGTTTATTTGGTGAAAATCTAACTGATTTTGGTTAAAAATTTGAATTCATATGTTTATTATGAATTAAACATTTTCTTTTATTTACCAAAAGTGTTTTTCTAAAATATATAAAATGTTTATAACATTTTATAAAATTTGTAATGTCTAAATAAAAATCCCTTTGATCATAAAATGTATTAGACATTTTTTTATACATACCTTAAGTGATGGTTGAAGCATACTCGAAATGTTGAGATGTCGAGAGATGTTGACGTATGAATGCATAGATGATTTGTAATCACAAGTAACTTAAGCACTTTACGTTATGTGTTTTAACTTACATCTTTGTCATCATCAAAACATGAAGAGGGTGTTTAGATTAAATATCGTAATATCATCAAAACATGAAGGTGGACTCCTACATGAGACTTCTACTACACTTCAATCCTTGAGATAGAATGTATAAGGCGAGCTTGCATCATCATAAGTGAAGCGTTGATCCTATCAACCATTAAAACATGAATCTAGCAGATCCATGGATCAAATAAATTGCAAACTTTTAACCTGCATCAAGGGTTAGTTTCTTGCAACAAAAATATATAAAGATAGGGATGTAATACAGATCGCCAATGCTCCCCCTATTTGAGGCACCAAGAAATCAAGTAACGGAAGAGTGCTACAAGGCAAAGTTAGTTGAAAAAGAATGCACATATACATAATGATGATGATAGATATATGCATGACACTTATTGGGGAACAAGATATGGATGTCTAAGGTATATGGACTAAAAATATGACACATGCAATTATTGTTTTGAAAACAACAACCTAAATTCCCAAAAAAAATAACATGACCAACGCTTAAGACATGACAATGATTAGGACCTAATGCAAAGATTCGACCGACATATTTTGGCCAAAGATGCCAAAATATATACTCTAAAAGAGTTAAAGAAAAATGAAGATGAGAATGATAAGTTCTTTAAAAAACGTAGAAAAATGAAGAAGGATGAGTGTGAATGAAATAGGAAGGTGAGACAAAAGGCTGACAAATATGGTTTAGATTAATATATCATTTGACAAGGGTGGATGATTGGGAATCATGGGATTTGTTGGTTGACAACCGAAGGTGGATATGTGAAATGGGGTGGTGATGACTCGACAACACTTGAAGCTTGGATATCTTCTTTGTGTTCTTCACTTGCTAGAAAGTGGAAAAGACGCATTTCATAATGAAATTCACTTGGACAAGGTGGTGATGACTCAACAACACTTGAAGCTTGGATATCTTCTTTGTGTTCTTCACTTGCTAGAAAGTGGAAAAGATGCATTTCATAAAGAAATTCACTTGACTTTTGATGACATAGACAATCATGTTTATGAGTGTATGGATATGACGGTTACCCTTTGATTCAAAGAGCGACACAAGGGTGAACATAGGTTTATGTATCGTGAAATATGGTTTGACCTTTATGGATTAAGTTGTAGTGGTGATGACACATTTAGTAGAGTGTAGGGGATGATTACATGGTTGAATCTTCTTGTGAAGATGACTAGGTGGAGTTATTGTTGAAGATGGGTGAGAGTGAAAGAGCGATATTCATGGAATGAATTTCTTGGGTAGGAGATGGTGGTGACACTTTTGGTGTGACAACCCACGTTTTCAGGACATTTCTTCAATTTCACTATTCACAAGTTACTATTCATCATTTACTATTCACCGATCACTATTCATCCTTTTACTATGCATCATTTTCGGAGTCTGTTTGTGATTTTGAGAAGCGTTACTATTCACATGACACTATTCATCCCGGGAGAAAAGCATTATTCATGATCATCATGCATCATCACGTAAACCTAGTTTACGGGTATTCAAATTCGAGCAACCGTTGGGTTTAGCTTCGAATTCATTCATCATCAGTTAGAATACATCATATAGACTAGAATTAGTCTGCACATCATCAGTAACATCATCAGTACGTTAGATCATGCACGGATATGCATCATTGCAGTTACGTATGTTTAAATGTTTAAATAACATTACCACTCAGTTTTTACTACCAACATATACTTGATACTCTCGTCTACGATCCTAATACATTTTCATATTCATTATAATGATAGAAAAATTATATTATTAATTTACCCAGTGTTTTGAAAATGTTTACTACATTTTCTGGTAAACGCCTAAAATTACGTCGGATCACTATATTTCAACACGACAGTTATTTTAACACCCGATTCTCATCGTGAATGTAATTTCATAATTTTTACAACGTCATTACATTTTATTTGGTACCGTTAAACTTTATTTCTAGCAACCTCGGTACCCGGTATCCCCTAAAACTAATAATATCAACACAATATCATACATATCTTACAAAATCTTCTCTTTTTCTTCCAACACCCAACCATGGCAGCCCCTCCCCATGC
>LBNU01031564.1:15117-25830 GCA_014162995.1 Artemisia annua | reverse complement strand
TGCATTTCATAGGTATGTGTGATTACCTACATTTCACGGGTATGGGATACCTGCATTGCCTGGGTATGGCATGATACCCCTACATTACATGGTTGTATTATTACACTTATCTTTGACTTTTGGCTCAAATATTACATTTGTTTACGTAAACCAAATCATGACTGGCAGTGGGTTGTAAACACACAGGTTGCAAGTCTTGTTATGGCCAAGGCTTGGAACTGAGTGGATTTACAATGCCTTTGCTGGGGAAATTTCACTCAAGAGCTTTATATACATTCATTTTCATTAAACTCTATGAACTCACCAACCTCGTGTTGACACTTTAGCATGTATTTTCAGGTATTATGCAATGGCACGCTACTGGAGGTTTTGGCAGGGCATGGCATGGTCATAGAAGACTCTGATATTCATATGGGACCGTTTTACATTATATTTTTAAGGGCCTAATTCCGCACAACTTTTAATAATGTAATTCAACACTTTTGTTAAACTATTTTAATCTAAATGATTGAAGATGAAAACCGTTCTTTACACTTGTGTTGTGGCACCAATTGAGTTACACCCCAGCAATATGTAAGCTTCCGCTCGACCCGATTTTGGGGGTGTGACATTTGGTGGTGGAGACAATTGTGAGTTGGGATGACTCGGTTTTTCATTTCACATTGGTGGTTTGAGGATGTACTGAAGAAGGGTTATGAGGTTTGAGTGTAAGGTAGAAAGATATATGTGAGTGAGTGTGTTTTCCCTTCCCATTAAATTCGTGCTCATCCTGACATAGAGTGTGACACAAATAAAGATAAACCAACATGAAAACGATGAGTTTGACAATGACACGATGGATGAAGGATAGCATACAACGAGGTTTTCCTAAAGGTGGACGGAAGGTGTTTGACATCTATATAATAATAGAGTCATGACTTAAGAAATATACATGAACAATGAGTGACATTTTAATTTGCATTTCACTAATTAAAAATACTTAAATATTTCGGATGAAATATTTAAGTTGTCACATTAACTTAGAGAGGTATTAGATTACTATCTAACTATCTCTTGACAGAGGAGTGGATTGTTTGGAAGGGAACAAGATGATGAATAAGGAAGTGAGTATGCATGAAGACTCTAGGACACTTTAGACACTTTTGAGACTATTATGACCTATCGGATTGTGACACTAAGGTTCTCATGATATAAGGGTGTAAGATCTAAAGGCAAGAAATATATACCTAGATGGATGAGACATATAGAGTTAAGCATGTAAAGGCATTAAACCATGTTAATATATATAAAAAAATGTCATATCGAAATAGTTAGAAAAATAGAATCTATTATAATAAACATGTATTCAATAACTAAGCAAATAATTACGAAGACATACAATTAAATCACATAAGAGCAAATAAGCATCTAGAAATATCATAATGGGATGCCATAAATCTATGAATGAAAAACTCTAATGATAAGCAAAGTTCATAAAAGTAAACTAGCGTTAGGTATATTTAGGAAGAACCATATAATCAAGTTGGAGAATGAGTATGAGACTATGTTGGGAATTACAGATTTGAAGATTACAAAACCCACAAGAAGAAATGAAGAAAGAAGAAACAATAGGGACCGAATATGTAATAGTTAGCTAGCTTTATTAGTAAGCTAGGGTTTCTTGTAACCTCCCTCTATTATATAAAGAGGGTGGCGTCTAGGTTATGAGCAACTAATTCATTCATAGCTAGTCTCTCCAATGAGAGTCTAGAAAACGCATAGAGCGTGTAGCAGTAATAGTAGTAGTAGTAGTAGTAGTAGTAGTAGTAGTAGTTTAGTAGTTTATTTATGTTCTAATAAAGAAAACCTTGAAGTAACTTTGATTCTTATGTTCTTATTCCGCTGTGCAGTCAATGTTAATATATCCTAGATGGGCTTAAACGATCTTCTACAATTGGTATCAGAGACCAGGGGCTCGTGATATCTAGGGTTTATTCAAGGTATTGGTTTTCGAAGAAGCAAGCAGATCTGATAAAAGAAGTCTACGGAAGTAGTTTTGGAAAAGGTAGCTTTGTTTTGCTAATCAGTTATTCTCGTATAAATCAAACGTGATTGTTCTGGTGGTTGGCAATTAAAATATCATCACATGATAAGGACGGAGCAAAGAATGAATAAGTCTTGTCGGTGGAAAAAGGATTTGTTGCTGAGATTTTATATTCAAGAATTGCTATTTGTCGTGTCTCATATCTGATTGGTACAACTCTCGTATTGATTGGCTACTCCTACAAACAAACCTCGTAACGTGGATCAGATTGGTCAGTGCAATTAATGTTCATGGTAGTGGGTCTGTGGAATATTTTATGCGTTTACTGTTGCTGCTGATTCATTTTTGTTACTGCTGCCATCATTATTTGTTGCTGCTGATCGATTACTACTGGTCGGTTTCTGCTGATTCGTTACTGCTGCTCGGATTCTGCTGCTGCGTTAGTTCGTGTACTGCTGCTGATTAGTCGTATTCTGCACGATTTGGGTAAAGGTGTAATATTATATTTCATTGGCTTAATCGTGGTTTTAAAATGGCAGAATCTGACAATGAAATGGATGATGCAATGTTTCCCTATTTGATGAATGATAAGTACGAGGTCTGCGCTATAAAAATGGAACACTAGTTCACGAACAATGATATGAATATCTGGATGGTGATTCAAAATGGCAACAACAGGAAAAGGACTGGAAGAGATCGCGATGGAAAAATCATTATTCTCCCTCCAACGACTGCAGATGAACATATTAATGTACAGAGTGAATCAAAGGCAATAAATACCTTGCTTCAATCTATTCCTGTTGATCATGTAGCAGATTTTCATTATATGGATGATGCACGGGATATATGGAATGCAATCAAAGCAACGTATGGTGGAAAGGCTGAATCCGAGAAGATGAGAAAGGAAGCTTGTACTATAGGTGATGCTGAAGAATTTGCCTTAATAGGCATCTCATCTCAGGTACACAATTGTGTTTTCGGTTGTGATAAGAAATATAATGAACTTAAGAAAGCTTATGATGAAATGGAACCCCAATATACTGAATGCTATCTCCAGGTTCAAGCTTATAAGAATGCAGTTAAAACCTTAAAGCAACAAAAAGTTTGGTTTCAAAAGAATTAATTAGCTTATGAGGAGAAAATTAAGGTGTTAGAAAGAGACTTTGAAAATACTAAAAATTAGTTAAAGTTCTCTGAAAAAGAAAAAGCAAAAGTTGATTTAGAAAAACAAGAGTTACAGGTTAAATTTGATAATGAATTTGCAGGTAGGCTTAAGTGGGAAAAAGGGGCTAAAAGTCTTGAGAAATTAATTGATAGTTGTCAGTCCATAAAGTCTAGGAGAGCATTAGGATTTGGTGACTACATAGGGCCAGATGAGGTATATGACCCTAATGAGCCAAGTACTTTTACCCTGAGCCTGAACCTCCTTTGGAATATCAAAAACCTGTCAAGTTTGTTAAAGAGGGTGACATAATGTACCCTCCACAATCATAGGAACTTTTATGCCTACCTCAGACCACCTAGTGTAACACCCCCATTTTTCACTGATCGCAGCGGATAAAGTGTTTGGGGGATTACTCATGGAAACAAAGACAAGATAATAGAAAACGACTCGAAAAGAGACGTTTTTGAAAAAGGTTGTTATCATTCATTTATTCATCAGAGTTTTTACAGCAAAAGACATACTTTTACCAAAAGAGAGGTCCCTAAGATACGTTTTATGACACAAAATTGATGAATGATAACTACTCTTGACGTCCTCATGTCCAGTGGTTCTCCGCGCCAGGGTTCCTATAGTGCCTAATTACCTAAGATAATATGCTTAAAAGTCAACACATATGTTGAGTGAGAGTCATAGGTTTAAAAAGTAAAGAGTAAATACAAGTTCCACAGAGTTCAGCTTAAACTCTATGTGTGGAAAAGGGTTAGTTTTAGAAATAAGGAATATTGCACTAAGCTCATGAACCACACGTTAACGATCCGGGTCATGGGGTCTGCAGACCAAACCATGAGGGGATGGGAAGGATAACTTGCCAAAGTTAAGCCTTCAGTGGGTTCAAATATAGTACTTATTGGTACCACCTAGTGGGGTGTTAATACCAACGGGAGTTGTCAAACTCCAATAGATCTATCAACTATATTCGCGTTCGTTTGGATAAAACCTTCCAAACGATTAGATTCATGAATTTTGGGTTATGTAATGATGGCTGTTAGTTTACTCGTGCAATATCCAAAGCAAAGACTTGTATTTGGTTTTAAAGCATGTATCCCCCTCACAGGGTTTGTAAAACATTTAAAAAGCATTTAAAAAGGGTGTGAGGCTATGAAAACTCACCTGAGTCTCTAGCTAGTTTAAGTAGGGGTTTAGACAACTTACTCACGTATCCTGGGGTAGTGTGGGTGTGCGTATGTCAAGTCTTAGTCTAGGTTTTCTTAACTAATTACTATTTAGGTTTTTATATATAACATAACACTGTTCGGGCCATTGTAATTCAGAAGTATATGACTCCTCACATGAAGCTCCCTACTATTGTATTATGTGATCAGCATAATACCGTTCGGGCCATCATAATTCAGAAGTTAATACTCCTCACACAAAGTTCCCTATTAATGAGTTATGTTGTTATTAGGGTTTAGTTATAACATAACACCGTTCAGGCCATCATATCTCAGAAGTATATGCAATAATCGTTCGAGGAGTCAGGGCACTTTAATTCGTAAACCCAACAAACTCGTCAAAACGAAATATCCACATAGTACTCCTCGCATGAAGCTCCCTAGTATTGTGTTATGCTTCTAACTTAAATAGGTTTTTATATTTTATGAAAATAGTCCATTTTTACCCTTTATATATATATATTTACGTTTTCTACCCTAAACTTATAAACTTATAACAAATAGGCATATAACTTTCTAACTATTGCATATTTAGTCCCTAAACTATCATATTTTAAAGAAATAACACATATAGTTCCTAGATTATATTAACTTCTATTATTTACCCTATTTACCCTTATATTTATACTATTTGCAGTTTTAGTCCTTTTAGTTTTATATTTGTTTTATTAGTTTATTTTAAGGTTTAATATATTGCAAATTTAGTCCTTACACTAATATCTTCTAGGAAATGTCAAAAACAGTCCCTAGACTTTATAGTTTCAGGAATTTACAATATATACCCCTATGCATGTAATATTTTGCAAAACTAGTCCTAAATGCATATAATTCTAATTCTAGCATGGCAATCTAGTTTCTAAGCTTATGTCTAACTCATATAAGTTCAAATAAGTCACATAATGCAAATTATATCAAGTAGGAAAGCTATATAACACATAAACATGCAATTCGACCTAAAACTAGGGTAACGAGAGTAAACATGCATGCATGGCAATCTACTAACTATCTAAAGCATGTACTAAGTATCTAAACCTATTCTAAGACTAATTGGACGTAAATTAAGGGTTACCTAGGTCGGGGGAGGGCTGAACTAAGGATCTAGGGTTTCTAGGGTTTCTTTTGGCTCGCACGACTTCAAAACGCAACACAACCAAACCAAGGCCTAGCTACTTGCTTCCTATTGCTTCTAACCACTTAGTATTACAGAAATAAGAGATAGAGAGGGAGAGGAGAGGTGTGAGGAAGAATGAGAGGAGAGGGGGGTTGTATTTATAGTCGCGTAAAGGCGGTTTAGCATGGAACGACTGCCTAGGTGTCGTACAGGGGAGGGGGGGCTGAGCAAGCATGGCTATGGGGTGATGTGGTGAGGCTAGAAGGTGACAAGGACGGGCTATGGTGGTAGCTAGGGGGCTGAGTAGGCCGGTTGTGGTGGGAAGAAGCCATGGAAGGCGGTTCGAGCCAAAGTGGTGACAAGGAGGTGATGCACCTCCTTGCTTGGGTGCTTGGAGGTGCTAGGGTGCTAGCTTGTTCATATTAAGGTGCTAGGGTGGTTGCTTGTTTATATTAAGGTGCTTAAGTAGTATAGTTTAGGTGTTTAAGTCAAGTTTTAATCTAGTTTTGTTTTATAAGTGTTTAGGGTTTTATCTATGTTTTAGTATCTTAATTAAGGTCCTAATGATGTTTAGTAACTATTAGTAGCTTATACTAAGTGATGGTAGCTTATGGTAAAGTTTTAACCTAGTTTTGACCTAGTTTCGGGAAGTTATGACCTAATTAAGGTTTTGTGTTTATATGACTTGTACCTAAGTTTCTAGGGGTTGTACTATATCCTAAGAGTTCTAATATATCCTAAGGTATCTATTCTAACTTATATCTAAGTCCTAAGCACTTTGCATGTAAATTCAGATAGGCAGTTAGGGTTTTAAAGCTAATTGGAAACACGTAGGTGCATTTAGGGTTTTCTAGCAAGTATAGGGTAGTATAGTACTAGTTTTCTTAGTGAAAATATGTTTATTACCTAGACTTGACATACCTGGATGTTTACATCAAGTAAACATAGTAGTGGTTGGCATAGGTGGATACGTGAGCTTGTCTGAGGGTTAGTTAGGTTATAATGATATATTAAAGCAAAAATTTAACTCGGGAAAATCCTATAGGCATTTCTAATCCTAGTGTGCTCTAATAAGGGCCTAAGTTAAGTTAGTAAGGCATTTCTAATCCTAGGGTGCTAGTGAGGGCCTAATCTAAGTTAGTAAGGTATTCTAACCTAAGGGGAAGTTAGTGGTTTGTGACAGTCTCCCATCCTGAAAGAAAATCTCGTCCCGAGATTTAACTATGGTTAGTATGTGATGGTGTGAATAGATGGGGATATTTAGCACGGATTTGATCCTCTCGTTCCCAAGTATACTCTGGTCCTCTTTGGGAGTCCCAGCGTACCTTAACGATAGGAATCCGGTGATGTTTTAGATTTTTGACCTCTCGGTCCATAATTTCCACTGGTTCCTCAGTGAAATTGAGCTTATCATCCAATTGAAGCTCGTTAATAGGCACAACTAGTGATTCGTCCGATAAACACTTCTTAAGATTTGATACGTGAAACGTGTCATGTATATTACTTAGTTCATCCGGTAATTCAAGTCGGTATGCCACTGGACCAATTCGTTCTAAAACCTTAAAAGGTCCAATGTATCTCGGACTAAGCTTTCCTTGCTTTCCGAAACGAAAGACACCTTTCCTAGGTGAAACTTTCAACATAACCCTATCTCCGACTTGAAATTCTAAAGGCTTACGTCTTATATCGGCATAACTCTTTTGCCGATCCCTTGCAGCTTGTAAGCGTTGTCGGATTTGAACTATTTTCTCATTTGTCTCATGGATTATTTCCGGACCCGTGAGTTGCACTTCTCCAACTTCAGCCCAGCAGACCGGAGACCTACACTTTCTTCCATAAAGTGCCTCATACGGTGCTGCTTTTATGCTAGCGTGATAGCTATTGTTATACGAGAATTCTACTAATGGCAAGTGTTTCTCCCATCCTTTTCCAAAATCTATCACACACGCTCGAAGCATATCCTCGAGTGTTTGGATAGTTCTTTCACTTTGACCATCGGTTTGCGGATGATATGCCGTACTCATGTCTATCTGAGTACCCAAGGCTTTTTGCATAGATTGCCAAAATCTGGACGTGAAGCGAGAATCACGATCCGATATAATAGATATTGGCACTCCATGTCGGGAAACTATTTCCTTGAGGTACAACCTAGCAAGGGTTTCCATATCATCTGTTTCTCGTATAGGATTGAAGTGTGCTGTTTTGTAAGACGATCAACTATTACCCAAATAGCATCATGCCCGTTGAATGTTCTAGGTAATTTAGTGATAGAATCCATCATAATTCTTTCCCACTTCCAAATGGGAATCTTAGGCTGTTCCAATAAACCGGATGGCTTTTGGTATTCAACCTTTACTCTAAAACATGTTAAACACTTGCCCACATATCTGGCAATGGATGCCTTCATGTCGGGCCACCAACAGTGCTTCTTCAAATCTTGATACATCTTGTCAGATCCCGGGTGAATGGAGTACTTAGATTTATGGGACTCGTGCATTATTACGTTCCTTAAGTTACCATGATAAGGTAACCATTTTCGACCCTTAATACAACGAGTTCCGTCTGAACTTATCTCGAAAGCCTTATCCATCACTCATAATTTCTCAAGTTTACGATCCTTCATATTGAGGGCTTCATTCTAGGCTTTGAGTATTTGAGAAGGTAGATTTGAATGAAGAGTCATTACTAATGACCTAACTCTAAGTGGTTTGATTCGTTCCTTTCGGCTCAAAGCATCTACTACTACGTTAGCTTTTCCAGGATGATAACGAATCTCTCAATCATAATCAGCAAGCAGTTCTACCCATCGACGTTGTCTCATGTTCAACTCTTTTTGATCACGAATATGTTGTAGGCTTTTGTGATCAGTGAAAACCCTACACTTAGTGCCATACAGATAATGTCTCCATATCCTTAAAGCGAACACTACTGCTCCTAATTCTAGATCATGTGTAGTGTAGTTTTCTTCATGTTTCGTGAGTTGTCGTGATGCATAAGCGATTACTTTATCTTTTTGCATTAATACGGCTCCAAGACCTCTTCGAGAAGCATCACAGTAGACGACAAAATTATCATTTCCCTCTGGTAATGTTAAGATCGGAGCTTTACAAAACTTTCTCTTCAAAAGTTGGAAAGCTATCTCTTGATCTTTTCCCCAGTCAAACTTCCTGTTTTTCTGGGTTAGCTCTGTCAAAGGTTTAGCTATTTTTGAAAATCCTTCAATAAACCTTCGATAGTAGCCTGCAAGTCCTAAGAAGTGTCGTATCTCTGTAGGATTCTTAGGTTGCGACCAATCCTTAACGGCTTTGATTTTTGTTGGATCGACACGAAGTCCTTGTGTATCTATCATGTGTCCGAGAAATTGCACAACACTAATCCAGAATTCACACTTAGAGAACTTTGCATAAAGTTTCTCCGTCTTAAGCAGTTCTAGGATTATTCTCAAGTGTTTAGCGTGCTCTTCCTCATTACGTGAATAGATAAGGATATCATCTATGAACACTATAACAAATTTATCCAAGTATGGTTTACACACCCGATTCATGAGATCCATGAAAACCGCTGGTGCGTTTGTCAAACCAAATGGCATAACTTGAAATTCATAGTGCCCATATCTCGTTCAGAAAGTGGTCTTAGGGATATCTTCTTCCCTCACTCTCAGTTGATGATAGCCTGATCGTAAGTCGATTTTTGAGTATACGCTCGAACCTTGTAGTTGATCAAATAGGTCATCAATCCGGGGTAATGGGTATCGATTTTTGATAGTAAGTTTGTTTAATCCACGATATTCGATACACATCCTCATAGATCCGTCTTTCTTCTTTACGAATAGGACAGGAGCTCCCAGGGTGATGTACTTGGAAGAATAAAACCTCGATCGGTTAATTCCTAGTGTTGTTCAGAGAGTTCCTTCATCTCTGAAGGGGCTAACCTATAGGGGGCTTGGGCTATAGGTGTTGCTCCGGGAATTAAGTCGATTTGAAATTCAATTTGATGAATCGGAGGTAAGCCAGGTAAATCCTTAGGAAAAATTTCTGGGTACTCCCTGACTACAGGGATCTCCTCCAGTTGTTTTTCGTCTAGCTTAGTCTCCGTTACTTGAACCACAAAAACTTGACAACCTCGTGACATGCATCATTTTGCTTTGATACATGAAATAAAGTTAAGTCTAGTTCTACTTTGATCTCCTCAGATAGTTAAAGTCTCACCGTTGATAGGTACATGGATGATTTTCTCGTCACAAAGAATCTTTGCTTGATTCTTGGACAACCAATCCATTCCCACAACAACGTCAAAACTACCGAGCCTAATAGGTATGAGATCGATCTCAAAGTGGTGGTTAAGTAATGTTAGGGTACAACCCTTAATGACCGTGTTAGTACTAACTATGTTTCCGTCGGCCATTTGTATCTCATAATAATTATCTAACGCTATGGGTTTTATCCTATGTCTAGAGGCTAAGGGTATGGATACGAAACTTCTATCTGCTCCATAATCAAATAATATTTTAACTAAATGATGATTTAAAAGAAACTTACCCGTGACTACGTTGGGATCTTGTGGATCATTCCTATCCCTTAACATGTATGCTCTACCCTGGGCACCATCAGTATTCCTCTTTGGGCATTTATTCATGTAATGACCCTTTTCCCCGCAAGTATGACAAATGACTGTTGCTGGTGGTGGATGGATTTCCTCCAGCAACTGGTCTTTTGTTCTTGCAATCCTTTGAGTAATGGCCCACCTTGTTGCATATGTTACATTTAATGACACAAGGCCCCGTGTGATGCCAGCTGCATCTCATACACAGAGGGGCACTTCCAGCATACCCACTTTTCTCATTTAAAGTGGTGGCATAAGCTCTTGCATTATCTTACCTTGGTTGAGGATAGGGATTCGTATGATTACCTCCGGTGTTATTACGGTTACTACCGAAAGCTCTCCCATCGTGGAACTTTCGCTTATTATCGTAGGGCACTAGGACATGGTTGTGATTTGTTACTTGGTCCATTAACCTTAAGGTTATATTAATGGCCTCCTCTAACGTTTGAGGTTTAGAGGCTGTAACATTCCCTTCGATACTCCGGGGCAAACCTCCGATGAAAACTTCTATCGTCTTTTCAACAGTTGGTACCATTGTAGGGCACAAAGTAGCCAACTCTTGAAATCTCCTAATATAAGT
>LBNU01031564.1:3939-15084 GCA_014162995.1 Artemisia annua | reverse complement strand
CCTTGGTTGAGGATAGGGATTCGTATGATTACCTCCGGTGTTATTACGGTTACTACCGAAAGCTCTCCCATCGTGGAACTTTCGCTTATTATCGTAGGGCACTAGGACATGGTTGTGATTTGTTACTTGGTCCATTAACCTTAAGGTTATATTAATGGCCTCCTCTAACGTTTGAGGTTTAGAGGCTGTAACATTCCCTTCGATACTCCGGGGCAAACCTCCGATGAAAACTTCTATCGTCTTTTCAACAGTTGGTACCATTGTAGGGCACAAAGTAGCCAACTCTTGAAATCTCCTAATATAAGTCTTAACATCGTTCCCCTTCATAGTCAAGTTATAAAATTCATCCTCCATTTTCTTGACTTCTGTCCAGGGCAGTATTTCTTAATCATAAGTTTCTTAAATTCAACCCAAGATAACTTATATGCCTCTTCTATTCCTATTGGTTGGGCATATGAGTTCCACCAAGATAACGCTTCCTCAGTAAGCGTTCCCGTTGCAAACTTAACCCTACAATCCTCTGCACAATTACTTCGAGAAAACACCGATTCACATCTCTCAAACCAATGAATTAAACCTATGGCCCCTTCTGTCCCCTTGAAAATGAAGGGCTGACAGCTTATAAATTCCTTGTAGTTACTCTTCTTCACTACAGGGATTTCAGGGGTTCTAGCCATATTTGCATCCCTAGCTCCTAGTGATGCAGTTACACTGTCAGTCACTAGTCGCTGGATATCTTCCTGAGTCATAGCGGGAGTAGTAGGAGTGACGGGTGGAGTAGTTCTTGTACGTGCCATTCTAAAGGTAAGATATGGTAAGAATTTTGTTATAGTTTATGTTTTAAGTGCTGAAAGCACTCTTCTGATACCAGATGGGTTTTAAAAAGAACAAGTTCCTAGCAAGAATCGTTGTGGTTCACCGAAAATAGTTTCCCCCTCCGTCTAAAGGCATAGTGATTCTAAGTGATCATAAGTTTTTACTATTCCTAGGTATGTCTACTTGTTTTAATTTTTCCTAGTCGTTTTAGTTTTTAAGTTCCAAAGGCAATCTAGTGTGTTCTAAGGCAATTGGGGAATCCTAATACGAGATACGAGTTTTATGAAAAACTTTTTTTCTTTTTTTTTTATAAAAACCTAGCAAGTACCCGTTTAACTAAGTTATCTACCTATATTATCTAATCCTATAACTTTATTTTTGCTCTAGGTTACTCTTGAGATCTTGAATAGCCTCCAAGAGTTCGTCTATGTCAGACCTATGATTATCCCTAAGATCCTCGATAATCATTTCGATGGTGGAAAGTCTAACATGTGCGGTGCTTACTTCGTCAGAGTGTCCTTCATACTTTGTTTGTAACCTAAAGACTTGATTACAAGTTTTCTCTAGTTCATTTTCTAACCTATTTTTACCTATTCCTAATTCCCTAATCCTAATTTCTACTTCTTCCATTCTTTCTAATGAAAGTTTATCTAGATGACTAAGTATTTCATCTATTTGTTCATCATGCCTTTCTAAGGGTGTTTTATACGAACTACTTCCTATATGGAACCTAGGGGGAGGTGATGGTGGTATAAAACGTATTTTCTTAAGGGGAGGTGAATCTATTTCGGGAACATGACGATCTTGACTAGTATAGTGGGGTTTAGTTGGGGTAGGGGTTATAGTAGGTACAGTGGGAATGTTTCAACCATATGCTTGCATATACCCATTATATGCTTGCATATAGGGGTCATTTGGGGAAAGTTCTAATCCGAAATTAGTTAAGATATTCTGGGCTAATTCTTCCGGAGAATTAGAACAAGTAGATGAGTGAGTAGGAGTAGCCGGAGAATACTCATCACCATCGGATGAAGTATCCGTCTCATCGGTATCCAACACGATGATAGGATTGTTAAAGGATGACATATCTAACTGTTATTCCCGAAGGAGTCTCTTAGAATAATTCTAATCTAAATATGCATTTTAAAGGCAATTCTAATAGTGGGAAATCTATCCTAAGGGCAATAGTGAGATATCTAATCCTAAAGGCAATTCGGGGGTTCTAATCTAAAGGCAAGTTAGTCTAAGGGCAAGTTAGGGATTCTAACCTAAAGGCAGTTAAGGATTCTAAACTAAAGGCAGTTGGTATTCTAACCTAAAGGCATCTAAAGGCAGTTGGGGATTCTAACCTAGAGGTAGTTGGGGATTCTTCTGGCACGGAGGACCTTTTTTGAAAAAGTGGTTATAGTTTTAGGAAAAATCCTTTTGTTCTCTATAACCAACGCTCTGATGCCAATCTGTAACACCCCCATTTTCACTGATCGCAGCGGATAAAGTATTTGGGGCATTACTCATAGAAACAAAGACAAGATAATAGAAAACGACTCGAAAAGAGATGTTTTTGAAAAAGGTTGTTATCATTCATTTATTCATCAGAGTTTTTACAACAAAAGATATACTTTTACCAAAAGAGAGGTCCCTAAGATACGTTTTATGACACAAAATTGATGAAATGATAACTACTCTGGACGTCCTCATGTCCAGTGGTTCTCCGTGCCAGGATTCCTATAGTGCCTAATTACCTAAGATAACATGCTTAAAAGTGAACACGTATGTTGAGTGAGAGTCATAGGTTTAAAAAGTAAAGAGTAAATACAAGTTCCACAGAGTTCAGCTTAAACTCTATGTGTGGAAAAGGGTTAGTTTTAGAAATAAGGAATATTGCACTAAGCTCATGAACCACACGTTAACGATCCGGGTCATGCGGTCTGCAGACCAAACCATGAGGGGATGGGAAGGATAACTTGCCAAAGTTAAGCCTTCAGTGGGTTCAAATATAGTACTTATTGGTACCACCTAGTGGGGTGTTAATACCAACGGGAGTTGTCAAACTCCAATAGATCTATCCACTATATTCGCGTTCGTTGGGATAAAACCTTCCAAACGATTAGATTCATGAATTTTGGGTTATGTAATGATGGCTGTTAGTTTACTCGTGCAATATCCAAAGCAAAGACTTGTATTTGGTTTTAAAGCATGTATCCCCCTCACAGGGTTTCTAAAACATTTAAAAAGCATTTAAAAAAAGGGTGTGAGGCTATGAAAACTCACCTGAGTCAAGTAGGGGTTTAGACAACTTACTCACGTATCCTGGGATAGTGTGGGTGTGCGTATGTCAAGTCTTAGTCTAGGTTATCTTAACTAATTACTATTTAGGTTTTTATATATAACATAACACTGTTCAGGCCATTGTAATTTAGAAGTATATGACTCCTCACATAAAGCTCCCTACTATTGTATTATGTGATCAGCATAATACTGTTCGGGCCATCATAATTCAGAAGTTAATATTCCTCACACAAAGTTCCCTATTAATGAGTTATGTTGTTATTAGGGTTTAGGTATAACATAAAACCGTTCAGGCCATCATATCTCAGAAGTATATGCAATAATCGTTCGAGGAGTCAGGGCACTTTAATTCGTAAACCCAACAAACTCGTCAAAACGAAATATCCACATAGTACTCCTCGCATGAAGCTCCCTAATATTGTGTTATGCTTCTAACTTAAATAGATTTTTATATTTTATGAAAATAGTCTATTTTTACCCTTTATATATATATATTTACGTTTTCTACCCTAAACTTATAAACTTATAACAAATAGGCATATAACTTTCTAACTATTGCATATTTAGTCCCTAAACTATCATATTTTAAAGAAATAACACATATAGTTCCTAGATTATATTAACTTCTATTATTTACCCTATTTACCCTTATATTTATACTATTTGCAGTTTTAGTCCTTTTAGTTTTATATTTGTTTTATTAGTTTATTTTAAGGTTTAATATATTGCAAATTTAGTCCTTACACTAATATCTTCTAGGAAATGTCAAAAACAGTCCCTAGAGTTTATAGTTTCAGGAATTTACAATATATACCCCTATGCATGTAATATTTTGCAAAACTAGTCCTAAATGCATATAATTCTAATTCTAGCATGGCAATCTAGTTTCTAAGCTTATAACTAACTCATATAAGTTCAAATAAGCCATATAATGCAATTTATATCAAGTAGATAAGCTATATAACACATAAGCATGCAATTCGACTTAAAACTAGGGCTACGAAAGGAAACATGCATGCAATGGCTATCCTAGGGTTTCTAAGGCATCTAAAGTCTATCTAAGTTCTATTCTAAGCATACTAGACGTAAAGTAAAGGTTACCTAGGTTGGGGGAGGGTTTACGAGGGTTTTTAGGGTTTTCTAGGGTTTCTAGGGCTCGTACGACTTCAAACCACAACACCACACGACCAAGGCCTTGATACTCGTTTCCTACTGCTTCTAAAGACTTAGTACTACAGAAATGTGAGGTAGAGAGGAGGGGGAGAGGTGTGAAGAAGAAATGAGGAGAGGAGGGGGTATTTATAGGCTCGATATGGCGGTTTGGGGTGAAATGGGTGACTTAGGTGTCACGGAGGGGGAGGGGTGAGCAAGCAAGGCTATGGGGGCTGGTGGCAGGTCTAGTAGGTGATGGGGATGAGCTATGGTAGCTAGGGGGCTGAGCTCTAGGCCGGTTGTGGTGGTGAGAAGCCGTGAGAGGCGGTTTGAGCAAAGGAGGTGACAAGGAGGTGCATCACCTACTTTCTTGGGTGCTTAGAGGTGCTAGGGTGCTAGCTTAGTTATATTAAGGTGCTAGGTTGGTTGCTTGTTTATATTAAGGTGTTTAAGTAGTATAGTTTAGGTGTTTAAGTCATGTTTTAATCTAGTTTTGTTTTATAAGTGTTTAGGGTTTTATCTATGTTTTAGTATCTTAATTAAGGTCCTAATGATGTTTAGTAACTATTAGTAGCTTATACTAAGTGATGGTAGCTTATGGTAAAGTTTTAACCAAGTTTTGACCTAGTTTCGGGAAGTTATGACCTAATTAAGGTTTTGTGCTTATATGACTTGTACATAAGTTTCTAGGGGTTGTACTATATCCTAAAGGTTCTAATATATCCTAAGGTATCTATTCTAACTTATATCTAAGTCCTAAGCACTTTGCACGTAAGTTCAGATAGGCAGTTAGGGTTTTAAACTAATTGTAAACACGTAGGTGCATTTAGGGTTTTCTAGCAAGTATAGGGTAGTGTAGTACTAGTTTTCTTAGTGAAAATATGTTTATTACCTAGACTTGACATACCTGGATGTTTACATCAAGTAAACATAGTAGTGGTTAGCATAGGTGGATACGTGACCTTGTCCGAGGGTTAGTTAGGTTATAATGATATATTAAAGCAAAAATTTAACTCGGGAAAATCCTATAGGCATTTCTAATCCTAGTGTGCTCTAATAAGGGCCTAAGTTAAGTTAGTAAGGCGTTTCTAATCNATACCTGGATGTTTACATCAAGTAAACATAGTAGTGGTTAGCATAGGTGGATACGTGACCTTGTCCGAGGGTTAGTTAGGTTATAATGATATATTAAAGCAAAAATTTAACTCGGGAAAATCCTATAGGCATTTCTAATCCTAGTGTGCTCTAATAAGGGCCTAAGTTAAGTTAGTAAGGCGTTTCTAATCCTAGGGTGCTAGTGAGGGCCTAAGCTAAGTTAGTAAGGTATTTTAATCTAAGGGGAAGTTAGTGGTTTGTGACACCTAGACTTATTTGAATCACAATTAGACACTGGCAACAAGTCTTCTGACTTGCCTACCTCTAGCAATGAATCTAATGACTTTGTATCTTGTGATAAATATAACAAGTCTTTAAAGGTCAATGTCCCTGACCCCAGTTTTTTTAGTGTCAAAAGCTCAGAGTCCAACTCAACTGAGTCTACCTGCTAGAGGTAGGCAAGTCAGAAGACTTGTTGACAGTGTCTAATTATGATTCAACTAAGTCAAGGTGGTCTGAGGTAGGCATAAAAGTTCCTGTGATTGTGGAGGGTACATTATGCATCTCACAGGTTTTTGAAATTCCAAAGGAGGTTCAGGCTCAGGATCAAAAGCACTTGGCTCATTAGGGTCATATACCTCATCTGGCCCTATATAGTCACCAAATCCTAATGCTCTCCTAGACTTTATGGACAGACAACTATCAATTAATTTCTCAAGACTTTTAGCCCCTTTTTGCCACTTAAGCCTACCTGCAAATTCATTATCAAATTTAACCTGTAACTCTTGTTTTTCTAAATCAACTTTTGCTTTTTCTTTTTCAGAGAACTTTAACAAATTTTTAGAATTTTCAAAGTCACTTTCTAACACCCTAATTTTCTCCTCATGAGCTAATTGATTCTTTTGAAACCAAACTTTTTGTTGCTCTAAGGTTTTAACTGCATTCTTATAAGCTTGAACCTGGAGATAGCATTCAGTATATTGGGGTTCCATTTCATCATAAGCTTTCTTAAGTTCATTATATATCTTATCACAACCAAAAACACAATTGTGTACCTGAGATGAGATGCCCATTAAGGCAAATTCTTCAGCATCACCTATAGTACAAGCTTCCTTTCTCATTTTCTTGGATTCAGCCTTTCCACCATACCTTGCTTTGATTGCATTCCATATATCCCGTGCATCATCCATATAATGAAAATCTGCTACATGATCAACAGGAATAGATTTAAGCAAGGTAGTTCTTGCCTTTGATTCCCTCTGTACATTAATATGTTCATCTGCAGTCGTTGGAGGGAGAATAATGATTTTTCCATCGCGATCTCTTCCAGTCCTTTTCCTGCTGTTGCCATTTTGAATCACCTTACAGATATTCATATCATTGTTCGTGATCCATTGTTCCATTTTTATAGCCCAGACCTCGTACTTATCATTCATCAAATAGGGAAACATTGCATCATCCCTTTCATTGTCAGATTCTGCCATCTTAAAACCACGATTAAGCCAATGAAATATAATATTACACCTTTACACAAATCGTAGAGAAGACGACTAATCAGCAGAATACACGAACTAACGCAGCAGCAGAATCCGAGCAATAGTAACGAATCAGCAGAAACCGACCAGTAGTAATCGATCAGCAGCAACAAATAATGATGGCAGTAGTAACAAAAATGAATCAGTAGCAACAATAAACGCATAAAATATTCCACATACCCACTACCTTGAACATTAATTGCACTGACGAATCTGATCCACGTTACGAGGTTTGTTTGTAGGAGTAGCCAATCAATACGAGAGTTGTACCAATCATATATGAGACACGACAAATAGCAATTCTTGAATATAAAATCTTAGCAACAAATCCTTATTCCACCGACAAGACTTATTCATTCTTTGCTCCATCCTTATCACGTGATGATATTTTTATTGCCAACCACCAGAATAATCACGTTCGATTTATACGAGAATAACTGATTAGCAAAACAAAGCTGTCTTTTCCAAAACTGCTTCCGTAGACTTCTTTTATCAGATCTGCTTGCTTCTTCGAAAACCAAAACCTTGAATAAACCATAGATATCACGAGACCCTATGCTCTGATGCCAATTGTAGAAGATCGTTTAAGCCCAATCTAGGATTATAGCAACAATGATTATATGCACAGTGGAATAATAAGAACACAATCAAAGTTATGAACAAGGGTTTTCTAATAAAGAATGATCCTCTATGGATCTAATAAATGTGTTTTTCTTTAAGTGTTTTTCCAAAGGTGACTATAATAATAAGCCGTGTGTTTCTTTTGTATCCAAGAAACCCTAATACGGCAATAAATAGAAAATCAATGCATATCACTACCTAATATAACTCATGCATATTCTAACAACCTAATAATAAAACTAACAGCAGGAACTATATCCTACCGACAGCAGGAACCAAAAACTATTACATTTCAAGAATTCCCAACATTGTTTTACTCATCTCTTGTAGAGTCCGGTTTTTACGTTCTACAACACCGTTAGATTGAGGAGTGCGTGGTGCCGAGAAGTTATGTGTTATACCATTTTTATCACAAAAGTTTCCAAATTGTATTTCATTGTCGAACTCACGACCGTGGTCCGTTCTAATATACACAACGCATGTTCCTAATTGATTTTGAATTTTCTTACTTAGAATTTTAAATTGGTCAAAAGCTTCATTTTTACTTTTCAAAAATTTTGTCCAAGTATATCTTGAGTAGTCATCTACTATAACTAAGGTATAGAAGTTAGCTCCATAACTTTGTATAGCGGATGGACCAAACAAATCCATATGTAAAAGTTCTAGACATCCAGATGTAGACACTACATTTTTAGCCTTATGGCTATTATGAACTTGTTTACCAACTTTGCAAGCATCACAAAAGTGTTGGTCATATTTCAACTTGGGTAGGTTTCAAACTAAGTCTTTAGAGGAGAGGTTTTGAATAAGTCTCATATTAGCGTGTCCTAAACGTCTATGCCATAAAGTTGAAGATTCATTTAATGAGGTGAGACAAAGTTTGTCTCTAGATGTTTGATCCATATTCATGACATATACGTTGTTCTTAAGAACACCTTTAGCTACGGTTATGCCATCTTTAAGTATTTTACTTCTATTTTCACTGAAAAGGACGTTATACTTTTTCCGACAAACTTGACTAATACTAAGAAGATTAAATTCTAGGTTATCAACATGAGCTACATCATCTATAGAGAGAGAGTTGATATGTGCTATTTAACACATACTTTTGACCTTAGTTTAAGTTTTATATAGACCAAAAACTAACGTGAAACGCCAAAGATATCTTGTTTTTGTGTTTGTGACTGTGCAGGAAAGGATATTGCATAAATGACATCAAAATCAACCTAAAAGCCTAAAACGAGCACGAGATGTGGAAAAGTGTCACAAAGCCGAGTCTAAGATGAAATCTACTCAAGGAAAGCCCGTGATGACGAGTTTATTTCTTAAAAAGCTCAAGAAGATGAACGATACGCTTAATCAAACCAGAAAGATATTCATGAGAAGAAGCTTTCCAAAATTGAGCAAGTGAACGTTTTTACATCTTTGAAGACTTGAAATAAACGTCAACACAATGCCTCGAAGTTACATGAGTTTACATTTAGTAGTTTAAACGTTTATTGGTATTGTAATAGAAGTTTGATGATGATTTCATAACTTGTAAAAGTCTAGGGGGCAAAGCGTACACGTAAGCAAACTTGTAACCCCCTAGCTTGATATATCTCTTGGATGGCTTCATTTGTAAGCATTAGATTAGATTAGAGAGGATTAGGAGTAGGTGTAAGGTAGGTGTAGTTTAGCTTATTTTCATGTCTTAGTGTAACTTTTATTAATGCAAGCTTATCTTATGTCTTATTTCTAGCTTATTTACGTTCTTATCAATCTTTCTTTTAAGTCTTTTAATCTTTCTAGCTTATTTTCATGTCATCTTAATCTTTTCTTAAAGCTTTTATAAGTTTTGTCAACTTTGCATGGTGTTTGGTTTGGTCGCGGCTTATTTAGCTTATATAAGCTTATATAACTTTTAAACTAAGTTCTTCATAAAGCTTTTATTGGATTTTATTTGTTTTAATCTTTTGTTCACGTTTAAAAAGGTCTAAATCTGTTTTACTTTTGTTTTGCGAGTAGTTAGTTTAGGGTTTAGCGAGTTTGCTCCAAGTCTTAGCGAGTATGGGTAGTTTTGAGAAATAGCGAGTTTGGTAATATTTATATAGCGAGTATTATTTTTTTTATGTTGTAGCGAGTTTGCTACTTTTAATTTGGTAGCGAGTTAGGCTACCTTTGAGCTCTAGCGAGTAAGGCTAGATAATAATATAGCGAGTATAGTTTAGATATTGAAGCTAGCGAGTATGTCTCTTTCAAAACCTCTAGCGAGTATGACTTTTTCACAACATAGCGAGTAAGGAACTTTTACAATTGTAGCGAGTATTGTGTGTTTTAGATCATAGCGAGTTTCAACTTTTTTATGTTTAGCGAGTTTGAGTTTAAAAGTTTAGTTAGCGAGTATTATTTCATTTTACATAGCGAGTTTGGTTTTTATTGAGTCAACTTTATTTTTAGTATAAGTCTTTGAGTCGTGTCTTGTTTTCTATTCTTCTTTTCTTATTTCTTTTTCAGGTCGAGTTAGACTTTTATTTTCCCTCATCGTTTATCGAGTGAGGCTTTTCTTTTTCTTAGATCTAAACGTTATGCTGTCGAATTTTCTTAAAATCTTTTTAGTGTCGTTTTCTTATTTAAGTCTCATGTCTTTTCATTTTTAGTTTTAAACTTTTATTACTTTTAATGTTTTACAAGTCTTTTCATTTATTTATCGCTTTACGTTTTTAACATGAGTCGTGAGTAGTTTGTAATTCGTGTTTGCTTAGTAGCCCGGGTTAGTGAGTTAAGTAAGAGCGTTAAACGTTTGTGTTAAATAATCGAAAGATTATTTAGGCGTGTGATTTGATTATTCAAAGACAAAACCTTTGGACGATTAATTTACTCGTCTCGAGTCATTCTCCCTTCAAAAGATTAATCAAAAACTAATCTCGAGAAAGGAAAATAACTCGTCACAAACCTTTACCTCAAGCTTAATGAACTTACTCGAGTGGCTTTGCAAACACATTGTCTTTTAAAATTTATTTACCGCTTTCATTTATTTTCGCACTTTAGTTACCACTTTCTTTAGTCGCTTTATTTCATGCAACTTTACTTGTTTATTTTATTTGTGTCACTTTACTGCTTTCCTTTACTTTAACCGCACTTTAATTTGTCATTGTAGTATAAACAAAACAAAACCTTCTTTTACACCTTATTCACTACACATATCTCACGATCTTGAGTGACGCGATCCATATTCAACCCTCGTTGGGACAACGATCCGTGGTTTGAGCTTGCACTTTGCTCCCGCGACACATCACGAGTCATGAGAGATTGTACCTTTTCTGATGATTTTGCATTTAGCCTTGCGACCAAACGTAACATTACCTCCATCACATTCTTGATATGTTGAAAAGAGGCTTTTGTTACCCGTCATGTGCCTTGAGCAACCACTATCTTTGATCCATTCATCCGGTTCCAAATTAACTTTGAAGCATACCTATTTTATGGAAAACACTCAAACATTTGGTCCCCAATATCTCATGGGTCCATTTTGGTTAAACGTACCATTAATTTGATCCATGTATGGAAATGGAAGATATGGGTTCCATGACATGTAGTTTGGAGTTTGGTAATGTCTAGGTATGTTTTGGTTCCAACCATGTTGGTAGTTTGGTTG
>LBNU01031561.1:30004-75648 GCA_014162995.1 Artemisia annua | reverse complement strand
GCAATGAATTTCATCTGATATGGTCCATCAGTGATTGATTGCAGCAGTAGATCAGAATGTGGACGTTTTTGAAGCCATTGGAGAAATCTGTCTTTCCAAACATGGTATGATTCTGATAGCATAAATGGAGGAGTATATGCAGTTCCACGCAGTAGATGTTGACGAGCATTGATGTATAGAGGATGTTGAAATGGAGCTTCAGAGTATGGTACGTAAGACATGATTGATAACTTGTGGTTAATGGATCTTGTAGAAGGTATAGTGCTTAAGACAAATGCTAGAAAACCAAAACCCAGAGTGATTTCGATGCTTGATGAAAAGGTGATTTCGATAATCAGTTAAAGGCCAAATAATCCCAAGAAGCAGAAGTTCTCGATAAAACACAACGGATTTCGATAACTCGCGTTATTCTCGATAAAAGGAAGTTTTCGAGAAAAATTGGAGACAATTATCGAGATCTTTGGTGCAAATGAGACAAAGTTTGTTTTCGATGTCACTTAAGTTAATTTCGATAGAATCACAAGATTTCGAAAACAATGACTTGATTTCGATAAGTTATGAGGTTCTCGATAACTGAAGTTTTCGATAAAAACTACTCCAAATTTCGAGATTATACAATAACGAAACTATCCAATATGTCGAAGTGTTTCTTTCTTATACAATAGAGAAAAGCACTGAGTAAGCAACCAAAACACTTAAGTATTAATATCGAAGGTTCTCGATAGATTGGGGTTTATGTGATCTCGATAAAATGGGGTTAAAGGTTCTCGATAGAAAGCAAAAAGTATGGTTTTTCTTTTTGTGAAAAAGCAATCCTAAAACGAGTTTTAAATCCAAGATTCTTGTACAACTAGCATTAAAATGATGAAATCTTAATGAAAGTTGCAAACTTGAACTTTTTAACAAAAATTTCAAAAATTTCGATAAAAGGTACAAGTTCTATTCGAATCTAAAAACCCCAAAAATTTGAAACTTTGTTGTTTGTATTGATTCTTAACACAAGTTTGTAATCAAAGATGTGATAAAAACACAAAAGAAGCAAAAAAGTTGAAAACTTTTGAATTTTAACGAGATAAAAAAACGAGTTATAGGTTCGTATATCACAAAAAAATAAATTACACCTTCTTCTAGCGATTGATACCACTGTTTAGGTCACCATATTAGTAAACACAAGTATTCAAATGAAAGAAATGAGATGAGAATTAGACTTGGTTGATTAAGATCAATATGAAAGATGAAAGAACAAGAGTTTCCTTAAGATATGAAAATAACCAACAAATATAATGAGATACATGGTGTCCTATTTATGGGAGAGGGATAGGGCAACACTCCCTTCCTTCCCTATCATCTAATTCGTGGGCTTCAAGGCCCATTGGACACCTTATTGGACTAAACATTAACCATATGAGTAACTAACATAATTAAGATAAAAGTGATAATTCTAGCAACCTATTACATTTATTGAAATGACCGAGACTTGACTGAATAGTTGAAAACTATGATCCTAACAATTGGAGGTGTAATTTGATGATTGACCAAAGATATATGGATCATTGTAGTTGGATGAAGGTTGAGATGTGTGGCTTGGGATAACGGCGGATGTTTGGCCATTATTGTATGGTTGGTAATATGGTTCATAGGGATGACCTTGTGGGTTTGGATTGAAGTTTGGGAAGTAAGTGGTTGGAGGTGTTGGTTATTTTTCAAGTTCTTTGGTTGTGATAGGGTTGTTTTGAGGGCTTGTTTTTCTTTGCCAAGCGGATTTTTCGGTCATCCTTGCTAGCCTTGAGGCTTTTGACTTTGGTTTGTTGGGAGAAGTCATTATGGGGTGAGTAATGATTTGTGATGATGAGATGTATTTATAGTGTGATGATTATGTGTTTGTGGAAGGATAATATGTGTTGGATTTGGTGGACAAAATGTGTTTGTGAATTCAGGGAAGTGAGGAATCAAAATAGGTTGGAATGGGCTAAAAAGCAGAAAGCAACCAGGGATCCTCGACCTACAGATGGCCGGGCCCCTTAATTGGTGGCCGGTCTCCTTAATTTTAAGGGGGCCGCCCCTTTGATTTAAGGGGGCCACCCATGCCTTGGTTCATAGGTTTCCTGAAACAGGTTTTTGGTAAAGGTTTTTCCAGAAAGATGTTTGTTTTGGGGTTTGGTTTTGGGCAAGTCCAACTCTTTAGGCAACTAGGCAAGTATTTTCTTAGTGGAATATACATGAAAAGCATATATGTAGGCAAATTATCATATAATCATAATTAAGCATGCATGCAAATCCTAAAGCAAATAAGCAATTAATTCTACCTAAAGCAACTAACTTAGTGTGAAGGCAACTATTAGTGGGAAACTAGTGATGGAACAAATGTGACAATGAAGTTCTTGATTTTGTTCTAGTGTGTGCCTATATGAAACAAATGTGGAGTAAAGATTGTTTCGACTCCTATGAAAAACAAATTATCCTAAGAAACAATCTTTAGTCTCCTTGAATTGACTTTGCTCACTTCTAAGTGTCATATATAAGTATATATTAGATTATATACATATAGATAATGAGAGTGAGACTATTATGCATGATTTTAGAGAAAAACGTTTTTATCATTATTCAACAATGAGTTTTCCTAAACGTGAGAATGATTTTGAAATGAATTGAGGTTTTCCTTGAAAGTATAATTATGCAAACAAAATATTTCAATTCCTGATTTTGTGCAAAACAGAATCCTAGACTCAGATTTGAGAAGAAAGAATTTTAAGAAAACTTAAAGCTCAGATGGCCGGCCCCCTTAAAGTGAGGCCGGTCCCCTTAATTTTAAGGGGGCCGCCCTTATAGGTTTAAGGGGTCCGCCCATCTGACACAAAAAAATTCCAGAACCTTGAAATTTCAGAAGGTTTTGATTATTTAAGAAGATTCAATCAATTTGTTCCATCATTCCTAATCCTAAACGCAAGTGGTTAAATAATTCACACTTAAGGGGCTTAGTAAATATGTCGGCAATGTTATCTTCCGAAGCTACCTTTTCAATTGTTATGTTTCCTTTTTGCACATTGTCTCTAAGGAAGTGATGGCGTATTTCTATATGTTTAGTCCTGGAGTGTTGAACGGGATTCTTACTTAAATCTATAGCTCCTTTGTTATCGCACATTATAGGAACATTTTCTAACCTAATGCCATAGTCTACGAGAGCTTGTTTCATCCATAGTGCTTGTTGACATGCCTTTCCGGTGCTTACATATTCGGCTTCGGTGGTAGAAATAGCAAGAGCGGTTTGCTTCTTCGAAAACCAATATGTTAGACAACATCCCATAAACGTGCAAATACCGCTAGTGCTCTTTCTATCTACATAGTCTCCCGCATGATCCGAATCCGCATAGATAATGGTTTCTAAGCCGGATCCCTTAGGATACCATAATCCTAAGTGTATAGTGCCTTTAATGTATCGGAAGATACGCTTAACCGCTTCTAGGTGAGAGGTTTTGAGATCCTCTTGAAAGCGGGCACAAAGGCAAACACTAAACATGATATTGGGTCTACTTTCCGTTAAGTATAGTAAACTACCTATCATTCCTCTATACTTATTGTTATCTACGGACTCACCCTCTTCATCTCTTGTGAGTTTAATTTCCGTGGACATGGGTGTCTTAAGTGGCTTAGAGTCTTCTAGTCCAAATTTCTTAAGCATTTCCTTAATATACTTAGATTGATTAAAAAATATTCCGTCTTCTAATTGTTTTATTTGTAATCCTAGGAAGAAGTTTAGTTCACCCATCATACTCATCTCAAACTCATCATGCATGATTTTGGCAAATTCATCACACATTTCTTGACAAGTTGGTCCAAATGTAATGTCATCGACATATATTTGAACAATGATGATATTTGGGTCACTTCTTTTTGTGAAGAGAGTGTTGTCTACCATTCCCATGGAGTAATTATGTTTAACCAAGAAAGCTTTTAGTATATCATACCAAGCTTTTAAAGCTTGTTTAAGACCATATAAAGCTTTCTTTAGTTTGTAAACATAATCAGGTTTTGCAAAGTCAATGAATCCTGGAGATTGTGCCACATATGCCTCCTCATTGATAATGCACTCTTCACATCCATTTGGTATAACTTAAAGTCTAGGGCGCAGGCGTAAGCTAAGAGTATTCTAATGGATTCTAATCTCACTACAGGGGCATAGGTTTCGTCAAAATCAATTCCCTCTTGTTGATTATAACCTTGGGCGACTAACCTAGCTTTATTCCTAGTTAGTATTCCATTTTCGTCTAATTTATTCCTAAATACCCATTTGGTTCCTATTATAGTAACATTCCTAGGATTTGAGACTAATTCCCAAACATCATTTGCTTTGAATTGATTTAATTCTTCTTGCATAGCCATAATCCAACTTTCATCCTTTAAGGCTTCATTTATATTCTTAGGCTCTATTGTTGATACAAAACAAAAGAAGTTATTTTTATCTTAAGCTTGTGATCTAAGTGTTCTTTGATTTAGGTTGCCTATGATGTTGTCTAGTAGGTGTGACTTGGATTCCTTAATGTTTACAACCTCATTTTCTTCTAATGTTTCTATTTCGTTATCACTTCCTAAAGGCTTATTTTTACTAACCTCAATAGCTTCTTCCTCAATCACATCATCATCTTCTAAGGGTAAGGTTTTAGGTGGTGGAGGAGTCTCATCAAAGGTTACATTTAAGGAATCTTCTACTTTCATAGTATGTTTACTTAAGACTATGTATGCTTTACTATTTTGTGAATATCCTAGAAACATTCCTTCGTATGACTTAGGATCAAACTTAGTGAGATAATCTTTTGTATTAAGAATAAAGCATTTACTTCCGAATACCCTAAAGTAGCCTATATTTGGTTTTCTACCTATTAATAACTCATAAGGAGTTTTTCCTAATATTCGTCTAATAGACACCCTATTAAGTATATATGTCGAGGTATCTACCGCGTGGCACCAAAACTTTTGTAGGATTGATTGCTCATTTAACATAGTTCTACTCATTTCCTGTAAAGACCTATTTTTCCTTTCAACTACCCCATTTGATTGAGGAGTACGTGGAGCAGAAAAGTTGTGAGATATTCCATTTAAATCACAATATTCTCCGAATTGTACTTCGTTATCAAATTCCCTACCATGATCCGTCCTAATTGAAACTATAGAGCATCCTAACTTATTTTGTATCATTTTACTAAATTTCTTAAATTTCTCAAAGGCTTTCATTTTATCACTTAAGAACCTAGTCCACGTGTATCGTGAATAGTCATCTACTATAACCAAGGTGTAGCGATTGCCACCATAGCTCCGCACCGCGGATGGACCGAAGAGATCCATGTGAAGTAGTTCTAAGCATCTAGTAGTTGATACTATATTTTTAGCTTTGTGACTAGCATGTGCTTGTTTTCCTACTTTACAAGCGTCACAAAAATGTTGATTATATCTTAGACTAGGCAAGTTTCTAACTAGTTCCTTAGACACCAAAGATTGTATTTGTTGCATGTTTGCATGACCTAATCGCCTATGCCATAAGGTGGAGTTTTCATCTAAAGTTGCTAAGCATATCCTATCTTCCTATTTGTCTCTTAGTTTCATAACGTATACGCCTCCTTTCCTAATTCCTCTACCTATGACTTTATCATCCTTAATAATTACACTATTCTTATCGGTAAAGGTAACCCTACAATTATTATCACATATTTGACCTATACTAAGCAAGTTATATGTTAAATTATCTACATGTTCAATATTTTCAATAGTTAGAGAGTCTTGAGAGATCGTACCTTTGCCTATGATTTTTTCACGACGATCACTACCAAAAATAACGTTACCTCCGTTGTATGCTTTGTATGTAGAAAACAACTTGCGATTCCCCGTCATGTGTCTTGAGCATCCGCTATCCTTTACCCACTCATCGGGCTCCAAATCAATTCCTAGACATATTTCACTAGATGCTTGAGCGACGAAACATTCTTGTTTAGTCTTTTTGTCTTCATCATCAAGTCTTTTCCTTCGGGTTGTTCTCCTTTTATCTTGTGCTCTTTGTCGCTTTTTAATAAGTCTTTTGAATTCTTTAACAACCTTTACATATTCTTCGTCTTCACTTTCGGAACTAGAATCGTCATCATCACTTAGTTCCTTCTCGGTCGTCATCTCTATGCAATCTTCTTGTTCACTCTTATCATGACTCATGTGGTTTTCGGCATCATTACCTTCACACAAAAGATTTGACTCATGTGGTTTTCACCAATTGAAATAACATGCCAAAGATCATAGTCTATTGATTTCACATAACTTTCGAATCGATTTTTCCATTCAAGAAAACTTATATTTTCAAGAAATGGTGGTTTGAAAATAATTTTCCCTTCTAAATATTTTTTCGATTCCATAGATCGATTTCAAGTTTTAAAATACAATATATTTTAAAAATCTTGTTTGACCTGGCTCTTGATACCAATTGTGGAAAACTAGAAGGGGGGTTGAATAGTTTTACGCCTTTTCAATTTATAAAAACTTTTGTTTCGAAAATTTCGATTCTAACTTTATGTGATA
The DNA here is from genome assembly GCA_014162995.1 of Artemisia annua. NCBI lineage: Eukaryota > Viridiplantae > Streptophyta > Magnoliopsida > Asterales > Asteraceae > Artemisia > Artemisia annua. The sequence goes on along the minus strand of LBNU01031561.1, from coordinate 69,093 downwards.
TCAACTTGCTTGCACAATTATAAACAAGTATATCTACAAGAGTATATAATGACAAGTACATAAGTAAGTAAATAAAAGGATAGAGATAGAAAGATAGCACCGCGAGACAAAAGGATTTATAGTGGTTCGGCTACGAATCTCCTCTTCGTCCTACTCCACTCTCCGAGCACCTAACTCGAGAGTTTTCATCACTATGTCAACAAGCTCACTTATGGCGGAGAAGCCTTACACACCTTTGCTTACACCGTTTAACGACACCAAGCAAAATGTCGAGTCCTAATAATAGCTAGAACCAATCTCACAACTCTTCACGACTTATCACAACTTCTACACAACTTATGCACACCACAACTACTACACAACTTCACTAATCCAACTTCACAACACTACTTATTCTTCACTACTTCTCTTCACAACTATCACTACTAAATCTCCTAATTATAACCACACTACACCTTTATAAACAATATATACAACTACTAACAATATTTACAATACTTCTTAAACTTGAGGTTGAAGGAGTATTCTTCTCTTGCACTTTGAATGATGAAGAATTGAATCACTTGAAACCAAGACTTATAATCTTATGATCAAAGGATTTAGAAGGATGTTTAGATAGGATTTTAACTGAAAATATTCGTGCAAAAGGTGAGGAAAAATACCAGGTTTGAGCAGGTATTTATAGGCAAAAGTTTCTGACAACAGGAGCGTGCCGGCCCCCTTAATTGGTGGCCGGCCCCCTTAAAATTAAGGGGGCCGCCCTCCTGTAACGGCCTGAAACTTTGTATTTTACTGGGGAAAGTTTATTTGGTGAAAAACTAACTGATTTTGGTTAAAAATTTGAATTCATATATTTGTTATGAATTAAACATTTTCCTTTATTACCAAAAATGTTTTTCAAAGATATATAATATGTTTATATAATTTTATAAACTTTGTAATGATTAAATAAAAATCCCTTTGATCATAAAATGTATTAGACATATGTTTATTCATACCTTAAGTGATATGGTTGTATAATATGATATTTGTAACCAAATACTTGTTTACGTAGTAATCTTGTATTTAATATTTTTACATTTTGTGATCGTCAAAACATAGAGATATCGAAAAATATAAATAACGTTTTTATGCATTATTTATATCAACAATGATTAAGGACAAAATGATTTTCTTTGATCACTTAACAAAGTTGGTAAAATGTTTGTTCATACCTGAAGTGATGTCGAGAGACGTTGATGTGTGAACGAGTAACTTGTGCACTTTACATTATGTATTACAAGTTATGTGTTTGTCATCATTAAAACATGAAGACATTGTATAGATTAAATTTCCTAACGTTTGCACTAACAGAATAGTATAGAAGGTTTAGATCAGAAAGTTTAGAGTGCAAAAGATGAGGAAAAAATGCAGGGAATGTCCAGTATTTATAGGCAAAGCTGAGGAGCCTGAGGAGCGTGCCGGTCCCCTTAATTAAGGTGATGGCCCCCTTAATAATTAAGGGGGCCGCCTAGTAAATTAAGGGGGCCGCCCTCCAGAGACGTTGCCCAGCTTTGTCTTTTTATGGGAAAGGTTTTTCTGGACCATTTTTGCCATTTTTTGTTGCAAATTTGAATTTATATATTTATAATGATTTAAACATATTCTTTTATTTCCAAAAATGATTTTGTAAAAGATATAAAATGTTTTGTGACATTTTATAAAAAGTCTAGTGTTTGAGAAAAATGTTCCTTTGATCATAGAAAGCAATAAAACTTTGTTTTTTTTGGTAAAGGGTATACTACCCGGTAAAATATATTACTCCAAAAAACGTTTAAGGACAATGGAATGTGACTGAAGTATCACATTAACCGCAAGCAAACGCTTGACACAACCACTAAATCATCTATGACAGGCCATAAATGACAACTAGCTATAACCAACTAGACCACCAAACCAAAACCATCATAAAAATAAAACAACCTAGTTAAGACAAAAATCTTGAATTCCAGCAGCTTTTAATTTCGCAGGAGAGAAGCCAAAATCATCATCATCATAATTGTTGCCGTCACCCGTATCCGCTTTCCATTGCTCATAAAGACTCTGCTTCTTAACTCCACTTTCAGAATACAACGTCCCAATGTGATCATCAAAAACTTCATCATCATCGCTGTCAGAAACTACCACATTGCCCACCTTAGAGAATGGGTTACCCACCTTAGTTGAAGAATCAACCTTTTTAAGTGGTTTACCATCATTATCCACAAGTGTAACTTTCCCCTCAATAATGAGCTTTTCAAGCTTCCCAATTTTCTCAACAATAGGAGTAGTACTAGTGCTACCACAATCGCCCAAAGCAGAAGTACAAGGAGAGGAAGAAGTGCAAGGATTAGCAGCCGTAGCCTGCTCATTCTCCTTTCTAATCGGAGGAAAACCATCAACACCCTCCTCACCCAACGAATTCAAAACATTAAAAGGATTGGAAGAGTTAGTGTTCGTACCCGATTTATCATTAGAAGAGGAAGTCTCTTTTTGAACCTTAGGATCCGAACCTTGCTTAGGTCTCCAAAACTTAGGTTTTGGCTTGTTAAGCCTAACACCACCAATGGGCCGAGATTGAGATGAATCAGCCACACTCTTCCCTTTATTCTTTCGATTTCTTACCTCATTGAAGCCCTCTTCATGATTATCCACCGGATTAGACACCTTGCCTGCCATATTAATGTCCTTTAACACAGTCTCCTTGACATAATTTGGACAATCAATATGAGTATGACCAAATGATTTGCAATCACCACAGTGAGGAGGTGTCCATTCATATTCGACATCAATAACTTCTGTAGTAATGCTATTACCATCTACATTCGGAATAGCCATAGTAACATGGCTTTTCAATTATGAATCCGTGCTTAACTCGACTAAAGCACGAGCAAAACTAATGCGGCCCCATGAATCGACACACATAGAACTAGTAAAGGCATCCAACATAACAGGTTTCCCTACTTGTGTAGCAATTAAGCTCAATCCATCCTCCGAGTACGCAACTAAAGGAACCTTATGCAATTTAATCCAGACCGGTACCTTGGTTACCTCATTCTTATTAAGGACCTCGTTCCAAAACACGATCCACACCCTCTTTTGTAGCAAACTTAAAAAGATAAACACCATCACCATTTTTCATAAGTTTTCGTAATCCAAATTTCCCCCACGTGTTAGTGACGTAACTTATAACATTAGGGAAAGCAATGGTTTTACCAAGAAAATACCCCACCAAAGTGTTATCATACCGGGATAAAACTTTCTTCATCGCCTCAATCGGAAGCAATGTATCATGATTTTCCACTCGTTCCTCATTAACCAAAGTACGAAACCGAATTTTCCGCCTTGTATGCTCATTTTTAAGGACGTTAGCAAAAGATGGAGCTGCAACCTCTGGACTAGCAGTAGCCTCATTATGGCCAGCCACTACACCATCTACAGGCCCTTCAGGAACTACAGTCGTACAAGTGTTTCCAACAGCAGACCCCCCCATTTTGGCCAACAACATCACCCACATGTGGAACATTCAAATTAGATTGGCCATCAGCAACACCCACGTCTTGAACAACAGCAAGAATTGCTGCTGAATCCGAAGCAACATCAGCAAACTTAACCTTTCGCAAGGTGTTACCATCGTTAACCTTCTTACCACCCGAAGCATTATTCAAAAATCCTTTATCTATCTCTCTATAAACCCACGACTACAGTAATTAACTTCTGAACCAGCGAAACCTCAAACCACTTAAATAAATCCAGCATACAGCAAGAAATACCAATCAAAAAAGTTAAACCCTAACACAAAGTTAGGGTTTAAAAAACATTGAGGAATCAGTGTCTATCCGCCCATCATGTTGGTCACAATCATGGAATAAAGCAACAATTAACTTAACAAATATACCGACCTGTTAGTTCTTGTATACACCAGGATGATTTTAATCGATTAGTTCACGTATAAAAACCCAAGAATCGATATTCAGAAAAGAAGCCCTAACAAAACAATTACAGAACCCTAGCGATTAAAACTTGAATAGACAATGGATCATGTAAGGATATATGATTAATACTTATAAACCAAACAGGAACTGTGTAATTACAGGCTGAATCGATCAGGTTGCTGGTCTTATTTTTAGGGTTTTATTAAGATCACCAAATATCACCTAATATAAATACTTTGTTTATTCATACCTTAAGTGATTTGGATATAAAGTGAATACTTATGACTAAATACTTGTTTACGTCATAATTTTTAGTTCAATGGGTTTACATTTTGTGATTATCAAAACATAGAGATATCGATAAATGTTAATAATGTTTTTAGGCATAATTTATATCAACAAGATTCTCCAACCAAAGGAGTCTTTCATATTTTTGGGTTCGGTGATACACAAATCAGAGAGGATAGATGATGATGTAACCCACCGTATTAGAGCAGGTTGGGTGAAATGGAGGGCAGCGTCAGGATTCCTATGTGATAAGAAGGTCCCTTTAAGCTAAAGGAAATTTTTTATAAGGTGGCAATTAGACCGGTTATCCTGTACGGGTCAAAGTGTTGGCCTATTACGAAAGCTCAAGCAAACAGGGTGGAGGTGGCAGAACTGAGAATGCTAAGGTAGACTTGTGGTAAAAACATGTTTGACATGATCCCGAACGGAGTTTTCAAAGTAGAACTTGAAGTTGAAACTATAATCTCGAAGATGCGAGAAGGAGGGTTGAGGTGGTTCGGTCATGTCAAAAGGAGGCCACATTTAGCGCTAGTAAGGACAGTTGAAGCGCTGCAGTAATTTCTTATGCTGTCATTATAGCTTCCACGGAACGTCTTTTCTCCCCATTGAGCAAAGTTTCCCTTTCTACTGGACTCTTGCATTTTCCCCTATGGTAGTTGATGCGTGGGTTTCGCAACCTTCGCAGTAGGTTTTACCTCTCAAGGGATCTTGAGAAGCTTGCAATCCCCACCAGGCAGTGTACCTGACCGATGTAGTATAGTGAAGTGGCAAGTACCGGGGGATTGATCGTTCTCTCGGGGAATAGTGTCGTTAGGATTGAAAACTACTCTAATTAGGTCTAAGGGTGAGGGATGATTCTTTTTGTATTTTTATATTTTTTGGAAAGCAAGTAAACATCTCTGGTATTGGAAGAGTGGGCGGAATTAGTTGCTAGCCAACTAACCCAAATATCTACTAATGCAAATAAAATAAAATAACAAGAAAATAAAATGTGGTTGTGAAATTTATATGGAGAAAAGTGTGTTTACTTAGATTTCACTACTCCCTAGCTATCTTTTACCGGTTAATTGGTTTGTTACAACTGTGTGGATGACGGGTTGTATTCCTTTAAACCATTCGTAGGGCCGTGTACGATCTTCCCTAACTCTATAAGCTCCTACTTCACTCTATGTCGAGCCGACAACTAGCTCCTAACATGAGATCACTAGAATTCACTTATGCATTAAATACAACCATATAATCGTAGTACACATCCGATTCATGTTTCTTAAGACGTTCAAGCAAGTTACCATATAGGAGGTTAGCCAGTTTTCTTAAGCCTAACATCGACATCACCCACTCACAACAATCAATAACAAACCAACAACAAGTAATCAATAGCTAGGTTTCATTAGATCCAAGCAAACACAAGAGAAACCTAGCCTAACTTGTTAATTAAAAGACAAACATAAGATATAATCATGCAACACATAGACATATTGAATAATTTGAAGGAAGACTTATATTTAATTAAGCATGAGTGAATCAAGGGTGGAAGACCCTTGAAAATACTGTAAAACACGACCTAGGGTTTATCCCTAAAGTTCTCCCAAAAGTTACACACTTAATGAATGAAAATTGGAAAAATATATATAGGTTTTACACTTTGACGGCGTCAGGTTATAGGTCCTGACGCCGTCAACTCGCCGTGTCTAAGGTTCTCAGATCACCTAGATCTACTTCTGACGCCGTCACTCTATAAACCTTCTGGGCCGTCTCTCTTTAGCTTAACACCTGACGGCCTACATTTCTTAGCACCTGACGCCGTCAGGTGTAGTTGGTCGTCTAGTAGAGTCCGAATCCACCTCTTCATCTTAAGGTGACGGCGTCAGCATCCAAAGCCCGACGCCGTCATGTAGGAATTCCAGCTTGATTGGAGACTTTGTCATTTTCTTCACTTTTATGCTCCAAAAATGCCCAAAATGCAATGTTTTTGAGAATTCCTCCTAAAAGTACCTAAAATGACAAAAGGAACGATTTAAGGCAATATTTGATCATAAAATAATGATATAGGGATTAAATGACCCCCCAAAAGCGTAACACTTTTCACCTCATCAAATACCCTTACACTTGAGATTTGCTTGTCCTCAAGCAAATGTGCTTTTATTCCAATCAAAATATGAGCTAGGGGTCATTTAACACTAATATAAAAGTAATTACAACAAATAGTTATTCCACCCTAGTCATAAAAAGCACGGAAATCATACACTAGCCCTTGAGCAATTAGATTACCATAGGCTTGGGAAAGGATCAAAAACCTGCTCCATTTGGCGTAAGCACCTAAGATAAACTATCAAAGAGAGATTTTCAAGGGTTGTTAGGTGTAGGTGTAAAACCTGAAAATTCGTCTTTCCTAAAATTTCCATACAATTTGAAATTTCCATAAGTTTGTGAACTAAACCTAACTACATGAACGTTGTAATTTGAAGCCACAAAATATGAAACTTAACCTAAGTACTAATTATTCGACACAACTTTAAATTCTTTGGAATGTCACACATTACAAGTGATTTGGACCTGGTCTATATACATTTTTTTTAATCTATCAGACGTTAATATAGTCATATGAGGACCGATTATTTCTTTTGTGTGCACAACATTGCTTAAGACTTAGTTAAGATATTTTAAATATTTTGAAAATGAAATAGTCATCAAGTCTTCCCCTATCTCCTATAGACTCGGCATATTCTCCAATTTATATTCTCATTTCGTTTTCCATTTAACAAACTGTATACCACATTTTCCTCTTCATACATCAAACCCTTAAACATAATAGTATCGGCAGCCATTGTCTTCTCCAAGGAAGGAGGTACGTGGGTATTTAAACTAAGGTAGTAATTGTTTGGCGGCATAACGAGGTGGGTGATTCGTTGGAGTTTAGTTGCTGGGGTGACCGAGTGACATGGGCTTTGATAGGTGTTGGTTGTGGTATAGGCTGGTTCGAGAGGTGGTGTGTTAGCATCAAAGAAATATAAAGAAGTGACGATCATTCGAATCCTAAGAACTTTGTAATGTGTCGTAAACGTATGATAGATTAGTCAATTGGACTTGTGGACTTAGTAAGCTAATATGTTATAAGATATATTGTATAAGCCTTTTATGTAACAAAAGTCCACCAAATCCAAGTCCATTAGAAAGCCCATGAGGCCTTTCTCTCTTATGTATAAAAGGCACCTTACCTCTCATTTGTAAGGTGTGCTTGTGTGTGTAAGTGTGTGTTTTATATGAAATTCTCTCTAGTTTCTCTTACTACTTTCTCTCTCTAAAACACACACATATATATCATCAAGTCACCATCTTTACTACATATTGTGCTTGTATTTGTGATAAAGTTGATAGATTTACGGTCCTACAAGTGGTATCAAGAGCCTAACAATGATTTAGGAGTGTTTTGAGTTGGTTTAGTTCGTGTTTTCAAGCTTGTACCACACGAATTTTTTCAAAAATTTCGTACCTTTCTTGTTCTTTTTGTGTTTTTAACACTCTTTTGCTTACAAACTAGTGTTATAAACCTTTCTCAACAAGAAAGTTTCAATCTTTTTGAAAGATTCAAGCTTTAAGAAATTCGTACTTGGTTTTGAACTATTTATCTAGAACTTTAAAAAGTTTCATAAAAATCCTCAAGTTTGCAACTTTCTTCAAGTTTTGGTGTTTTTAAGGCTAGAAGTACAAGAATCTTGGAATACAAACTTCATTTGGGTGTGCTTTTAGCGAATTCAAAATCTGCCAAAATTATCTATATCTTTTAGACCCTAAATTATCTAGATCTTTTTATCTAGAACCTTAGACCCTAAATTATCTAGATCTTTCTCAAGCGGTTTTCTTCAGATTTGGTGGATTACTCGGTGTTTCCCTTACTTGTATAAGTGAGAAAACACTTCGACTCGTGGTATACTCTTTAAATTGTATAATTTAGAAAGTTTGAAAATTATCTAGATCTTTTTATCTAGATCTTTTTATCTAGATCTTTTTATCTAGAACTTTTATCTAGATCTTTTTATCTAGAACTTTTATCTAGATCTTTTTATCTAGATCTTTCTATCTAGAACTTTTATCGAGATCTTTTTATCTAGATCTTTTTATCTAGAACTTTGAAAATTTTCTAAAATTCTCTAAAACTTTGCGAAAATTTCTAAAACTTTTCAAAAGTTTCTAACACTTTCTAGAAGCTTCTTCATAGCAAAGTTTCGATAAAGGACACTTACCTACAACAAAGGAACCTCACCAAACTCAACTCCTATTTCGTTGAAACGATCCAAGATCAACTTTATCAATCATCACTTAATCAATGGCAACTCAACAAGATATTCATGCTGCCGGTGCCGAAAACCGTCCTCCTATGCTTGAAAAAGGTGGTTATCTTCCATGGACAAGCCATATGCTTCGTTACATCAAAACCAAAGATGATGGCAAACTTATGATCAAATCCATTGAACAAGGTCCATTTAAGCCAAAACAAGTTCTAGATCCGGGGAATCCAGATACAACACCTCCTACTCAACCATTCTATCGTGACCAAACAGAAGATGATTAGACACCTGAAGACTGGAAGCAGATCAAAGCAGATGATATGGCAATGCATCTCATTCAACTCGGTTTACCTCATGAGATCTTTGCTGCAGTCGACAGTTGTGAAACCGCTTATGCTATGTGGGAACGAGTTAGAAGACTTTGTCATGGAACAGAAATTGGACAACAAGATGTTGAAAACAAGCTTCTAACTGAATGAGAGAACTTCACGTCTACAGCAGGTGAACAGATTGAATCATACTCACCAGGTTTTGTACCTTGATGAATGAGCTGATTAGAAACAAGTTGGAACCGCGACAAATTGTGACAAACATCAAGTTCATCAATAATCTACCAGAGGAATGGGGTCGCTATGTCACAATTGTCAACCAAACTAAGAATCTTCATCAGGTGAATTATGATCAACTCTACGATTTTCTGAAACAAAACCAAGCTGAGGCTAATGAAGTAAGGAAAGAACGATTGGCAAAGAATCATGATCCTCTCGCATTAATTGCTACTACACCAACACCTCTACCAGTGATCACACCACATCAACCATCATCATCTTCCACTCACAACAACATGCAGCTACCATACATGAACTAGAATTCACTTGGTTGTTGAATGTTGGTACTCAGGCAATTTCTGTTCCATACATCAGAATGTTGGTAATCAGGCAATGCGTAATCAGGTTGGAAATGTTGCAGCACCAGTTCGTGGGAATTATGGAAATGTGAATGTGAATCAGGGAAATTTGGTTAAGTGTTTCAACTGTCAAGGTGTCGGTCATATGGCAAGGAACTGTCCTACTAAGCCGAAAAAGAAAGATACAGCGTATCTGCAGAAAGCATTGATGCTAGCACAAAAGGAAGAGGCAGGATTCCAATTGACTGCTGAGGAAAATGATTACATGGCTCTTATGGATGATATGGAAGATAGAGAGGATATCGACGCGAACTGCATCTTCATGGCAAATCTTCAGGAGGCTAAGTATGACACAGATTCTGAGACACCTCCTGTCTATGACACCAATGCAGTATCTGAGGTACCATTAAACAATACTTGCATCAATAATGATATATTTGATATGTCTCCTCATAAGGAACAGCATTCTAAGACTCCAGCAACCACGTATGATACATACCTGGACACACCAAGTTGTAGTAATATTACTTTGGCAACTCCCGATATGAATCATAGTGGAGACTCAGTTTCCCAGCATGCTGAGAATGATGAGGAAACACGTGCTTTATTTGAATCATTATTGAACAATTGTAGTATTGAAATCGAAAATGTGAAAAAGGTCAATCGCGATGTTAAGGCCGCGAATGCGAAATTGACCACTGAGCTTGAGAGGTACAAGGAAAACGAAAAAGCTTTTGAATTTCATTCAAAACGATTGTCTGAATTAGAAACTGGTTATCAAAATTCCGTTTCAAAGGAAAAACGTCTGCAAATAAAGTATGATACACTTGATGTTAATTTTCATAAGAAAATAAAATCCTTAAACGCGGAAATTTCTGATTTGCAAAACCAACTTTCTAAACAACAAACAGCTTATACCAATCTTGAAAAAGAACGGGATGAGTTGAAAAAAGACTTTGCAACGAAAGAAGATAAGCTTTCGAATGAAATCCTTGAGTCACAAAACATGGTCAAAAAGTTGGAAAATTTGTTGGTAACGACGGGTCATTCGAGTCAAACAATTCATATGATTACAAGTCAAACTGATCCAATCTACCATACAAAACACAAAATAGCTCTTGGTAACAAAACTCCTTGTCATCTCAAGAAAGCTCAGGAAGCTCAGAATAGTTTGTATAATGGAAATGTGCTATATGCTAAACATGATCCTCCTTATGTGCGTGATTATGATGACACAATAGCTCTTGCTGAAGAGAGTCAAAATAAAATGAAACAAAAGAATCCAGATTTGAAACCAATTAATTACGATAAATGGAACAAAATTAATGGAATCACTTTTGTCCCTAAAAAACAAACACCAAATGTTTTCAAAACGTCAGTTGTCAAGAAAATGTTTTCTAAACCACAAGTTGTCTCTAAAAATCTTTCAAAATTGGAACAAATGTCGTCAGACAATCCTTTTAACACAAGTGAAACTAGAGACATTCTTGATGATGTGAAAAAGAGAATTAAAGTTCTTCAACAGATTGTTGAGTCAAAAACCACAATCAGTATTAACAATTGGCATTCGAGTTTTCATAAAGAGCAGAAAAAGGTGTTTGAAACAGAAATTACAATCCCACTGTATAACATCAGTGCGAGAGTAATTCATCTTGAAAATGCTTTGATAAAAGAAACAACCGAATTTGTCAAGGACCACAAATCCCTGGTAAAGGAAGATAATGAAACTTGTGAAAACATGAAAGTTTTGGATAGATTAAATGACTCTCTCTTCGAAGCTGTTATGTCTACTGATATTATGTCTATTATTTTGCAAACATATTCTGTTGAGGATGATGAAAGACTTCGAATTGAGACTTCTGCAATTGATTCAAAATATGAAAATGCGCTTATTAAACTTGAAAAAGAAAATGTGTCATATTTTAAACAACTGGATTGGAAAAACGAAGAATGCAAGTATGACAAATTGTCGTATTAGCGTGCCTTCAACAACATGAAAGCGCAAAATGATCTTTTGAAGTCTCAGTTAGAAAGTCTAAAAGGAAAGGGTGTGGATACTAAGCTTGAAAAACCAACGACTTCGGAGAAACCAAATGATTCAAAAACGGTTCCAAAACCAAAAATGTCAATTTCTCGGTTTGCTCCAAAAGTCGATGAGAAAAAGGATTTGACAAAACCAGTCACTCCACAACCTTTGCCCAAGCAAAAAGATTTTGAAAAGATTGTTGAAAATGCAAATGTGCTTACTTCTGGCCCTTCTAGGAATAGTACACCGAATGTGACCATAAAAATCGTTAAGGAATCTGTTGGTTCTAATGACATGGCCCAAAATCACCATCTAGAAGAAGCTAGGAAAAAGGCACAACATCGAAAAGACGGAATTTTAGGTACCAAACCTAGTGTGATGAATTCTACAAGATTCCAAAGCACTGCTAGTAGTAGTAAACCTTTACTTAGGAAGAATGAACAAAAAACTAGGGATTGGCCTACATCTAAGAGTAGTTGCGAAAAAGAAAATGCTATGCACGTAGAAAACAACACTAGAAATTTTGAGTCTTTTTCGAACAAAAAGCAATTTCCAAATGACTGTAGTGACAAAGTTAAAGTTGTTGTTTTAAACAAAAATGTTGAATTTGTCTATCCTGCATATCAAAAATGTGTCTTTTCAGCTAATCACAATGCATTTATTGCACAATTTCTCAAGAAAGGAAAATCAAGTGTCAAGGCACAATCCACTAAGACAACCCCCATTGAGAACAAGAAAAAAGATAAGAAACCTAATAGGTGGACATCTACAGGATGTAGTTTTTCAAAAACTGAGACTTCCGCTGCATCTGATAAGAAAACTACGCCTAGATCTTACCTTAGGTGGATTCCTACGGGAAAAGTTTTTAAAACAGTTGGTCTTAGATGGATTCCCACAGGAAAGATTTTTGATAGTTGCACAAAGACAAATGCTAGTGAAAATCATCAGGATAAGGAAGTAGAAACCACTACCACCGTTGATAGTGAACACCCTCAATGTGAGAAAACGTGTACTTCTAACACTGTTATTTGTGCAAAATCTTCTTTTGTGGATGCAGGTACACGTAAAAGTGATGAGGGTTCATATACCAAATGTGGTAAAGAAGAATTTTATACCAACATCGCATATGGAAATCCGTATCTTATGCCACTCTTATCTCCACTTTTACTTGTTCAAACTTAATTTTTCTTTCCTCAATTCTTCTTTGTAAATATTTTTTGAAAAACAAAATACAAAATTTAAAAAACCAACAAAAACAAAATATAAAAATAGAAAATTTTCAAAAATACAAAAACAATATAAAACCAAAAAATCCAAAAATATTCTTCTCACGACATGTCTCTCGTATAATCGATATTATGTACGTTTCTAGAAATGTATTTCGAGTCTTTTTCGAACAAAAAGCAATTTCCAAATGACTGTAGTGACAAAGTTAAAGTTGTTGTTTTAAACAAAAATGTTGAATTTGTCTGTCCTACATATCAAAAATGTGTCTTTTCAGCTAATCACAATGCATTTATTGCACAATTTCTCAAGAAAGGAAAATCAAGTGTCAAGGCACAATCCACTAAGACAACCCCCATTGAGAACAAGAAAAAAGATAAGAAACCTAATAGGTGGACATCTACAGGATGTAGTTTTTCAAAAACTGAGACTTCCGCTGCATCTGATAAGAAAACTACGCCTATATCTTACCTTAGGTGGATTCCTACGGGAAAAGTTTTTAAAACAGTTGGTCTTAGATGGATTCCCACAGGAAAGATTTTTGATATTTGCACAAAGACAAATGCTAGTGAAAATCATCAGGATAAGGAAGTAGAAACCACTACCACCGTTGATAGTGAACACCCTCAATGTGAGAAAACGTGTACTTCTAACACTGTTATTTGTGCAAACTCTTCTTTTGTGGATGCAGGTACACGTAAAAGTGATGAGGGTTCATATACCAAATGTGGTAAAGAAGAATTTTATGCCAACATCGCATATGGAAATCCGTATCTTATGCCACTCTTATCTCCACTTTTACTTGTTCAAACTTAATTTTTCTTTCCTCAATTCTTCTTTGTAATTATTTTTTGAAAAACAAAATACAAAATTTAAAAAACCAACAAAAACAAAATATAAAAATAGAAAATTTTCAAAAATACAAAAACAATATAAAACCAAAAAATCCAAAAATATTCTTCTCACGACATGTCTCTCGTATAATCGATATTATGTACGTTTCTAGAAATGTTATTCTAAAATAGCACGGATATGTACATATGCTTGAGCGGGAGTTCATTTAAATGTTTTCTAAAACATGTCATTTCTCAAATTTCTTCACAATGGCTTTCGTATACTTCAGTACGAAACCCGAGCTTGAATGATGACTTCTGATTATTTCTGATCAGGACTCGAACGATCAAAACCGAAATTCTTTTCAAAAAGTTCGAGTATAAACAAACGAAAAGATTTCAAGCAAAAAACTCTTTTTCAAAAAAGACTTGTGTACATTTTAGTACGTAACTCGTTTCTCAGAAACAAAACTCCCTCTAAACCCTTAAAATTGATTTTAAACTCTATGTTTAAACAATATGCTTTCGTTAAGGGGGAGGATAAAAAATCAAAAATGTTCCGATTTCATGCTAAAACAAATCCGTCTATCTCTCCAAAAGCATTTTCTATTAATCAGTTGGTATCAAAAATATCACGATATGCTATTTTTTAGGGGGAGAAGACGTGATTAAAATGTGATAAAAATGTTTAAAGATTGTGGCAGAATCTCGAAAGAGCTAGACTCAGATTTAACCCTCGAATTGACGAAACTTAAATGTCAGTAATCGAAAAGACTTGTCCTGGACGGGTAATAATTTCAAGCTTGTCTAACTAGTGATGTAAGCGTGTCTCGAATAGGACTTGTCTAAGTAGAATGTACCAATTCGAGAAACTTTCTTTGGACTTAACCAGGCCGGGTAATAATTTCAAGCTAGTCTAACTAGTGATGTAAACGTGTCTCGAATCGGTCTTGTTCAGTTAAAGTCGATCAATTCAAAAAGTGCCAACTCTACCCAACATGTGCAAATTTATCGTAAAAACTTATGAGCACATGTGAACGGGGAGTATTTCAATGAAATCAAAAACTCTCAAAGGGTTAACAACATTGTTTCTTTTTCATAAATACTTTGAGAAGATTTTCAAATGTTGGGTTCATTGGCAACAATAGGATAGTCATGAAGATATAAGGTGACTAAGGTTAGGAAAACCGTCCTATGATCCGCCAGAGCTGGAGGGATCTACCCAAGGACAATTCCAATAGATTAGAATTAGAAGTCCTTAGGTATGATTTGAAAAAAGGGGTAAAGAATGAAAGGAGAAAGAAGGGGTTGAAGAATTAAAAAGAAAAGTAATGAAAAGGGTGAAAAGAAATAGCCCTCCATATGTTCAACCTTAGGGCAGACACCGGGTTCAACTCATATGCTACTGGTTGTTACCAAGGTGACACCGGTATTGAAGACAAGACGTCATGGACCCAGTGACGCACTGCACTTAAACCTTCTAGCCACTCGGGTATTTCTCAAAAGATACTTGTTTCATTCTCACGGGGAACCATTGTAATCTATCGACCCGTCTCTTAGAGATGGTTGATATTGAAAAGGAGGCCCTCTGCTCCATGCCTCCGCATAGGAAACCAAATGTGCACTTATTGAGTCTAGAGCCCCGAGATTCATCAAAAGATCTCTTAGGAACACTTAATATCAATACATTGGTGATTCTACATCAATGGACACCAGTTGTAAACTATCGAGTCCTACGCAGATCTTAGCAATCTGCCGAGAACGTTTATGAGAGGATTTACTTATGTATTTCTCAATGATTGAACGAAAACTCCTGCCAGGGTCAACATCAAACAGCCCTGATAGCAGGTCACTTCGGTAATTCTTTATGGGTTACGCTTAGTGTTTGCGGTGGTTTCAAACGGTCTATAGTCGTGGGGTGATCTCCAGCAACTCACCTAATCGTGGGTGTACTTCGGTATGTCTGTGTAAGCTCTTTCGGGGGTATCCGATTAGGAACGGCCATGGTAAGGATTAGAAGGAGTCTTCACACATTAGGAACACTTAATATCTCTACATTGGTGATTCTACATCAATGGACACCAGTTGTAAACTATCGAGTCCTACGCAGATCTTAGCAATCTGCCGAGAACGTTTATGAGAGGATTTACTTATGTATTTCTCAATGATTGAACGAAAACTCTTGCCAGGGTCAACATCAAACAGCCCTGATAGCAGGTCACTTCGGTAATTCTTTATGGGTTACGCTTAGTGTTTGCGGTGGTTTCAAACGGTCTACAGTCGTGGGGTGATCTCCAGCAACTCACCTAATCGTGGGTGTACTTCGGTATGTCTGTGTAAGCTCTTTCGGGGGTATCCGATTAGGAACGGCCATGGTAAGGATTAGAAGGAGTCTTCACACTATGCTGTTGATGATATCTAATTCCGAACCTGTAAGTACCGGATGCTTTATTGCTAACTGTTTTATGCAGGTACAACCACCACACTATCTTCCACATGCTCATACATACATCTCAAAGTCAAAGAAAGTTCTCACCAAAGATCGATGCATAGAAGAGGTCAAAGAAAGATTCTATGTCATGTGAAAGAATCTACAAAGTTAAGTGACAAAGATCAAAGTGAAAGAACGGGAACAACAAATGTATGTATGACAAAGACTAAAGACGTATGAGCATGTTGGAAAGGCGTCTAACCTACAAAGACAAAGATGTGACGAAAGGCAGATGGATCAACCACAACAAAGAACAAAGAACGAAGTAAAGTCATTTATCTAAGATCACAAAGCATGAAGGAACAAAGACTAAAGACTATTCTACAACGACATGCAAAGTTCAAAGACAAAGAAGACAAAGACCTAATCACGTGGAGCATCATTCGAATGACCACCCCTTAGGGGGAGATTGTTAGCATCAAAGAAATATAAAGAAGTGATGGTCATTCGAATCCTAAGAACTTTGTAATGTGTCGTAAACGTATGATAGATTAGTCAATTGGACTTGTGGACTTAGTAAGCTAATATGTAATAAGATATATTGTATAAGCCTTTTATGTAACAAAAGTCCACCAAGTCCAAGTCCATTAGAAAGCCCATGAGGCCTTTCTCTCTTATGTATAAAAGGCACCTTACCTCTCATTTGTAAGGTGTGCTTGTGTGTGTAAGTGTGTGTTTTATATGAAATTCTCTCTAGTTTCTCTTACTACTTTCTCTCTCTAAAACACATACATATATATCATCAAGTCACCATCTTTACTACATATTGTGCTTGTATTTGTGATAAAGTTGATAGATTTACGGTCCTACATGGTGGTATTTGGTCGTAGTCTTCCTGGTTCGAAGGAGTGGTGCTGGTCGTGGTATATTGGGATTCGAGAGGGGCGGGTTGCTTTGGTTTCGGAATAATCTTGGTTCTTGTTCTTCTACGGTCGACTCGTCAAGGGTATAGTATCGACCCCTTGCTTTGTTTTCATTCCATTTGATCTCGCTACACACGTACATTTTATCTCTTAAACAAAATATGAATCGGATTTAGTTACATGTATTCGAATAAAGTATCACATGAAATAACTATAACACGTTACATGAAATGACAGAAAAGTTTACATAAAATCACGACTTGAAACAAAATATAACTCGATATATATGTTTAACATGGATTCGGATTTATATGTACGTATAAAAAGATCTATAAAATCTTGCATGTTCTTGT
This sequence comes from Artemisia annua, assembly GCA_014162995.1. NCBI lineage: Eukaryota > Viridiplantae > Streptophyta > Magnoliopsida > Asterales > Asteraceae > Artemisia > Artemisia annua. Next base: position 51,866 of record LBNU01031561.1, on the reverse strand, counting down.
GTTGTTTAAATTAATACAACAAGGATCATGGGTGTAAGGATCATGGGTGTGTTACTGTGTTTGGCTGCGAACCAGAAAAGAAAACAGGGAGGGTGAGTTATTTGTTTTTCTTTCTTTTCTTTCTTGGTCACATATAAAGTAACAAAAAGGGGGTTGCATGGTTTTGGTTTTTGCTGTCTCGAATCAAGAACAAATAAAGGAGATGCATGCATGTTGTTCGGTTTCGTTTTGTTTCGATGTCTGGTTCTGTTACTAAAAAGACGAGGTTAAATGTTTGCATTAAAATTTATGAACTTAACAAATTTATGAAATTGACATATAATTATAATAATTTACTTTGATCCCTAAACTTTGTAATAATTACATCTTTAACCCTGAACTGTGATAATTGGTCACAATTAACCCTAATCTGTTGATAATGTTTATTTTGAGTACTTTAACTTAATTAAATGTTAATTTTAATCATTTATGGTTAATTATGCTAAATCGGGAATACTTACTAATTCGGAAAACCTACTAAAAATATAAAGTTACTTAAAATAGCTAAAGTTACTATTTTTGGAAAGTTACTATATTTGGCAAGTTACTAAAAATGGAAAGAAACCTAAAATGAGTAAACTGATTTAAAATGAGCTTATCAATAATAAGATGATCATTAATTTGTGTAGATTCGTTGAAGAAGGAGTAACTTTCGATCTTTATGTCTTATGATGTGTTTGCACTGCGGTTAAGGTACAGATATTCTATCCCTTTTCAGTAGGGAATTCTCATGACTTTCGATCCTTGACTCTGCTATGATTCTCTATTGATACGATTATCTTTTGATATGATTCCCTAAGCCATTGCTATGCTCCCTTCTACTATGATTCATTGGTATGATTCGTTGATATGATTCTATGATGAGAGATTCGTCGGTTATTCATTTGCTATGATATGATTCAGTTTGATATGTTCTGTTGGATATGATATAATGTTGGATATGATATGATTTGTTCCGTTCTTATGCCCGAGTTTTTATTCTACTCATGGAGGTACCATGGGCGTGTCATCGAGGCACCGATGGCATGACACTTTCTGTGGAGGTGTGATTGATCCACGGCGTCCCCATTTTGTCGGATATATTATGTGATCACTTGGATATTATGATATGTATGATTTGCTTTGTAGGGGGGCGTATGGATGCATCCTAGGTATGTCGGATTTTGTGTAGGGTAAATGTGAGTGTGTGCTTACACTTCTTCATGTTGGAGCTAGCTACTCCATTTTGGTACTTAGAGGTCTCCCCTCTTCGTGCACTTTGATTTGTCGGATATATGATACGTGATTATGTGGTTAGAGACCTATTCGAGTATCTCGTTAGGTCGGCTCATGGCTTTCCTATGTTTCGTGTGTCTATTCGAGTATCTCGTTAGACAAACCTTTGTTCTATCAACTCATTTATTCTGGTTACTATATGATTCGTATTAATATTTGATTCTTCTTGTACGTTATTCAGTTGGCTTATGATATTTGTTCAGTTGATCGTTGACCTCTTATGCATTTGACAGATGACATTTCATTTCAGCAGGAGCTTATGATTTCTTTTCTTATACTTATATACGTTTCGATTATTCGTTTTGTTATATATCTGTTCACTGGGCTTTTTAAGCTCAGCCGCATTTCTTTTCCTGCGGCAGGTTTCTTAGGTTGGACGCTGGGTTTGAGTGAAGAGTGCGTAGGAGCTCTTAGTGGACTACCCTGATGATAGATACCCTTTGCATCTGGATTAGTTGGATTTGGCTTCTTTTAGACTTAGTTTGATTTTGTATTTTGGTTTTGGTGTTCCCTTGTATAGAATTAGTATTTCCTTATTTCCTTAGTATTCCATTTGTAACTTTTATGTTTATAAGTCTTCCGCTTGCATTTGTTTATTCTGATGGACACCATAATGTGACATTTTGACCCGTGTCGGGTTGGGGTGTTACAGTAGGGATATGATAAACACGGTTTGTTGGAATAAATGGTATTTTTAGTGGTGGCGAGTTAACTATCTTGATCAAATACATGCACAATGTTGCGTTGCTAAGCCAAGACTCGACTCAACTTAAGCTAAAAAGAAAATAAAAACATAAAAAAACATAAAATGAAACGGGATGGTAGTCCGTATGTTTTTCTACTTTTCTTTTTCCAATTTTTTTTTTTGTTTTTCTCCTTTTTTTTTTTTTTTTTTTTTTTTGCATACACTATTGCCCTACCATCCAAAATAATACATCATAGGGGCCTCGGTTCTCTCCTTACACTTGAACTTTTACATACTTTACAATTAACTATTCTAATGACTCGAATTAAGATAATCGAAAAACTTGGAGTACTTGAAAATATTAACGCATATATGGAGGTAATAAGTGATGTCTTCCCCATTCTTCATTACACTAGTACTTTACCCATGAATCCCAATCGTCCCAAAACAATATGTACAAGATATAACTCGACTTAGCAACCATGTAATCAATAAGACAATTAACTAAAGGATTAAACAAATGTTGTCACGATAATGCACTAAAGGTGAGTGCATACAAGGTAGGCTAAGGCGATTTGGGTGTACATTTGGGGTGGATTGTAAACAAACGAAAAGATAGGCTCTAAGGGGTGTACTAGGGGTATCGTGTACTAAAAATGAGTACAACGCTAGGGTGTGGGAGAATTACTTGACCAATGTATCCAATGTAAATATAATACAGGTGTAAAACAAGGGTTATCCTAATGCCTCTTATCATGTAGTAAATCTAACTACACGAATGTAGTCTCACTAGCGGATTTGGGATGGTCACTAACGCAAGTTCTAGAATCTAAATACTACCGGTACACAAACAAGCATCTAAATAAACCTAGTAGATCGCTAGCGCGAGTCCTTGACGTTTCAACTAACGGATGGTCACTAGTGCACTTCTTAGATCGCTAGCCTGTTATTTGCATACGGATGGTCACCAAGTCATACATTAGATCGCTAGCGTGTTAGTCAATTAATCTAACACTCGGATGGTCACTACCTTATTCATAAATTTTTGAGCGGTACGGTTTTTGGACTAGTAATAAAATTCCCTTTCTGTGGGACGCTTATTATGCCTAAAATTTCACTCCTATAAGTTGTAAAAAAATTTAAATGTGGCGCTAAAATAGCCCTAACAAATATTTCTCTCAGTTTTATTACACATCTACCATTAAACAAAACAAAAATCAAGCGTAATAGCATTTTCTAAGGTGTCTTCATTTACTCCCCCCCCCCTTACACTTAAACCGAACATTGTCCCCAATGTTCACATAAAATATGTAAAAGTAAAGAAAATGAAAGAATGAAAGAAATACTCCCCTGATTCGTTTGATGTGGATCGTGTGGTAACATGGTTAGATCTTCTTCCAAGATGATGTAAAAGCTCCAAGATCAAAGCGACGCCAAAAGCTTGACGTCATGAACTTGATTCCATGTTCATCTTCTTGTCCAATGTAACCTGTTAAACCTGAGAAAACAATCTAGGCAAACCTTGCGTAAAATCGGCGGAAAAATCTATATAACGGATATAATGATTGTGGAATGAAAGTTTGCAGATTCCTGGAATTAGAGATGCAGTAAATTTCATAATCCCGGCAGAAAAACTAAATTTTTAAAAACTTTTCTGGAAATAGTACCTGACGCCGTCAGGTTGTAAAGCTGATGCTGTCAGAACTGATCTGACAGAATTTTTATGTTTAGTTTCCAGAAAATTTCTAGAAAAACAAATACCTTAATTCCTGGAATCCTGCAAAATTTCATTATGACTTGATACAAGCATTTGCCTCAAACAAATACTAATATGTATGTTCATTTTATATTGCTACGATTCATGTTCAATTCGTTCTTTTAAACAAATTTAGATTTTCCTTACACTTATCTTTTGCAAAATACCTTTATATGTAGTTAAGACGAAGTTAAAAACAAAATAAAGCATTTTCACAATGTAATTTGAAACATGAATTGTTAGTAATAAAAATAAAATATACATACGGAAACAAATAAAATCAAATAAACAAACAAACAAAACAAATAAAGCTTGGGTTGCCTCCCAAGAAACGCTTTTCTTTATTAACGAGTCTTGTAGCTTGACTCAAAGTCACTCTCTATTACGTGACTCCATCGTTGGTCACGGTTTCTAGGTCATCACTAACATATGTCTCAAATTCCGGATCCGATTGCAAATATCCTTTGTAAAGGCTCTTTACCTTTTTCTCAATTGCCTCTACAATCCTCTTGGCAATTTCCCTATCAACCTTATACTTAGATCCGAGGGTCAAGAAATCCTTATAAAAAAGGCTCCGTTTTTCCCATGCATAATCCATGCCTTTCCTCTTATCTTCTTCATTGATGTTCTCAATTGCACCAATGTTATCTTTATCTAGTTGGGGCACAAAACGAAACTCCTTCATCCTATTAGGCATTCTATATGTGATCCTATCGGTCCCATTAGAAAATTGAATTGTCCCTTCCAATTGATCATAACTTAACTTGGACTCTTCCACAAACGGCTTACCTAATACGACATGGGATAAGCTACAATCTATAACACTCGCCAAGTCTTCAACAATCATGAAGTCAGTGACATACATAAAGTTCCCAACCAAAACATGTAAGTCTCTAACCCTCCTGACAAAATTACAAATTCCACCAGGGTAGTTGGGGTCTTTCCCAGGTTTAAGCCTCGTATTCACTATATCATTATAGACACTTGAAGACATAACGTTTATTGGGGATTCAAAATTAATGTATGCGTGATCAACGTATCTATATCCTATCATGCATGGTATCTTAACGTTCCAAGGGTTACCCCTTTTTATCTTCGGATCAATCCTAACGAAGGGAGGTCGAGGGTTATCAATTATGTTATTGTAATAGGCGATTTCTTCCTTAGTGGGGTAAAGGTTAAAATATTCATCACCTATTCTCTCGTCTTCCCTTCCCTCTAAACTTCTAAGTCATTGCTTGTGTATATTGCGCCTTCTAAGTCATTAAGTGCATGATCTAGTTAAGCATCAACTAAACTATTAAGCTCTCTAAGCTCCCTAATTTCACTTTCAATTTGATTACGCAATGACGCTACTTCGTCAGGTGTGAGGGGTGGATTCGCGTCCTCCATAATCGGAATAATTGATGGACAAGTTACTACAAACAAAAACACAAAGAAAAAGATAAACTACAATGAAACCTAGAAAAATAAAATAAAAATCTCACTAGATAGGAATCTAATGAGTAGACCTAATAAAAATAAGTTTTCAACCTAAGCAATAACTATTCCCTAGCAGCGGCGCCAAAAACTTGATGCGTGGGTTTCGCAACCTTCGCAGTAGGTTTTACCTCTCAAGGGATCTTGAGAAGCTTGCAATCCCCACCAGGCAGTGTACCTGACCGATGTAGTAATTCCAATTGATCATAACTTAACTTGGACTCTTCCACAAACGGCTTACCTAATACGACATGGGATAAGCTACAATCTATAACACTCGCCAAGTCTTCAACAATCATGAAGTCAGTGACATACATAAAGTTCCCAACCAAAACATGTAAGTCTCTAACCCTCCTGACAAAATTACAAATTCCACCAGGGTAGTTGGGGTCTTTCCCAGGTTTAAGCCTCGTATTCACTATATCATTATAGACACTTGAAGACATAACGTTTATTGGGGATTCAAAATTAATGTAAGCGTGATCAACGTATCTATATCCTATCATGCATGGTATCTTAACGTTCCAAGGGTTACCCCTTTTTATCTTCGGATCAATCCTAACGAAGGGAGGTCGAGGGTTATCAATTATGTTATTGTAATAGGCGATTTCTTCCTTAGTGGGGTAAAGGTTAAAATATTCATCACCTATTCTCTCGTCTTCCCTTCCCTCTAAACTTCTAAGTCATTGCTTGTGTATATTGCGCCTTCTAAGTCATTAAGTGCATGATCTAGTTAAGCATCAATTAAACTCTTAAGCTCTCTAAGCTCCCTAATTTCACTTTCAATTTGATTACGCAATGACGCTACTTCGTCAGGTGTGAGGGGTGGATTCGCGTCCTCCATAATGGAAAACGGAATAATTGATGGACAAGTTACTACAAACAAAAACACAAAGAAAAAGATAGACTACAATGAAACCTAGAAAAATAAAATAAAAATCTCACTAGATAGGAATCTAATGAGTAGACCTAATAAAAATAAGTTTTCAACCTAAGAAATAACTATTCCCTAGAAGCGGCGCCAAAAACTTGATGCGTGGGTTTCGCAACCTTCGCAGTAGGTTTTACCTCTCAAGGGATCTTGAGAAGCTTGCAATCCCCACCAGGCAGTGTACCTGACCGATGTAGTATAGTGAAGTGGCAAGTACCGGGGGATTGATCGTTCTCTCGGGGAATAGTGTCGTTAGGATTGAAAACTACTCTAATTAGGTCTAAGGGTGAGGGATGATTCTTTTTGTATTTTTATATTTTTTGGAAAGCAAGTAAAAATCTCGGGTATTGGAAGAGTGGGCGGAATTAGTTGCTAGCCATCTAACCCAAATATCTACTAATGCAAATAAAATAAAATAACAAGAAAATAAAATGTGGTTGTGAAACTTATATGGAGAAAAGTGTGTTTACTTAGATTTCACTACTCCATAGCTATCTTTTACCGGTTAATTGGTTTGTTACAATTGTGTGGATGACAGGTTATATTCCTTTAAACCATTCGTAGGGCCGTGTACGATCTTCCCTAACTCTATAAGCTCCTACTTCACTCTATGTCGAGCCGACAACTAGCTCCTAACATGAGATCACTAGAATTCACTTATGCATTAAATACAACCATATAATCATAGTACACATCCAATTCATGTTTCTTAAGACGTTCAAGCAAGTTACCATATAGGAGGTTAGCCAGTTTTCTTAAGCCTAACATTGACATCACCCACCCACAACAATCAATAACAAACCAACAACAAGTAATCAATAGCTAGGTTTCATTAGATCCAAGCAAACACAAGAGAAACCTAGCCTAACTTGTTAATTAAAAGACAAGCATAAGATATACTCATACAACACATAGACATATTGAATGATTTGAAGGAAGACTTATCTTTAATTAAGCATGAGTGAATCAAGGGTGGAAAACCCTTGAAAATACTGTAAAACACGACCTAGGGTTTATCCCTAAAGTTCTCCCAAAAGTTACACACTTAATGAATGAAAATTGGAAAAGTATATATAGATTTTACACTTTGACGGCGTCAGGTTATAGGTCCTGACGCCGTCAACTCGCCGTGTCTAGGGTTCTCGGATCACCTAGATCTACTTCTGATGCCGTCACTCTGTAAACCTTCTAGGCCGTCTCTCTTTAGCTTAACACCTGACGGCCTACATTTCTTAACATCTGACGCCGTCAGGTGTAAATGTGATAATTCCTTCCTTGGTCGTATAGTAGAGTCTGAATCCACCTCTTCATCTTAAGGTGACGGCGTCAGCATCCAAAGCCTGACGCCGTCAGGTAGGAATTCCAGCTTGATTTGAGACTTTGTCGTTTTCTTCACTTTTATGCTCCAAAAACATCCAAAATACAATGTTTTTTAGAATTCCTCCTGAAAGTACCTAAAATGACAAAAGGAATGATTTAAGGCAATATTTGATCATAAAGTAACGATTTAGGGATTAAATGACCCCTAAAAGCGTAACACTTTTCACCTCATCAGTAGTTATGTACTCCGGTAGGCTTCCTCGGACCATACAAAGTCATCAACCATCACCATCATTTCTTTTACTGTCTTCGGCACCCTGTCAGAGAACCGTTTGGAGAGTTCTAGACGCTTATGAGCATTCATGAATGCAGATGTCCACATCACCTCGGGCACTCCCGGGATATAGCTGGCTTTGTCCGTCCACCTTTCCTAGAAATCCAGAAGGGTTTTGTTTGCTCTTCATAGTATCTTTGTGATTTCAGCCGGATCTTTGATACCTTTCTGCCGAAGCAAAAACCTAGTCACAAACTGTTCTCGAAGGTCATCCCAACTATCGACACTTCCGGGTTCCAACCGGCTGAACCATCCTTGAGCCTGACCATCCAAAGTTTGTTGGAATATTGATGTGCTATGTCGTGTGCAAGTTTTAAAAAATTATAAACACGATTATACAGTTATCTATTTAACACATACGAGCAAGTATACTCGTCCGTTATAGTAAAGGTGGGTAAGTCGAGATCGTCCCAAGGGATTTTAGTGATAAATGTATTAAGTAACTAGTTTGTGTAAAAAGGTTTGTCAATCCAATTTAGGTGTAAATTCAAATCCAATAAGTATCCAATATATTAAAACATATACTTATGTGTAAATCCTTAATCAATTGCATAGAGTATTCACTAAGTTTGGTGTAAACTTGTTATGATGCACAATTTTATATAAATGATTCTTACAATCAATTAGTTTATGTCATGAAAAATCATCACTAAGAATCTCCTAGTTAATTCCTTTCGGCCAAATTAACTATTACGATAATTCTATTAACACTTGTTGCTTGAAAAATAATTCTTTATCTTATGAATTCTTACGAATCCTTTCGACCAATTCGTGATGAAATCGATTCAAATCCATTTTAATGAGTAAATATAATGCTTGTCACACATCATATCCCATACTAATTCGTGCACTAATGTTTTGGAACAAAAACATTTAGAAAACCCTTTCGGCCAAATATTCTCAAAGATGTTTTTATCAACAAATTCATAAAACAAGAACTTGTTTTCATGCATCACCTTTTTAAGAAAAGAATACTCTACAATCGATTACATCATACGCACAAGTATACCACAAATTACTCCATATTAATCATAACAAAACACAAGTAACAAACAAAACTTTCATTCAAATCAAAATAACAATAGTTCATAATAAGTAAACAAGACGTACCTAGTTTAAGAATTACAAGAACTAGAATCATGGAATTATAGCAACCACACTCCTCCAATCGCCTACTATGACAAGTAAACAACTCCACACTTGAACCAAACACTTGAGACTCTACTCAATGTTTCCTGGACGTTTCTACAGCAACAATAGACTTTCGGGCAATAATAATAAGTTATGAAGAACTTTGGTGTAAGCCTTTTACTAGTTTGGGGTGTCACACTTAGCATGCATGCATATGGTTCAATATATAGTGTAAGAACACTTATTCTTCTAGCCAAAACGTGCCTCCAGAGTTATTATCAAGAAAGGATCGGACTCCAATGATTAATGGGAAGTTAAACCTCCATTTAATGCGAAATTAGTAATTGCAGTACTCCCCAACCAATCGGTCTGAGCTCCAACCGATCGGTTGGGCTCTTTGGCAACTTCCAACCGAATCGGATGCGGGTTGCATCCGATCGGTTGGATGTGATCTGTACTCACATCTTTGACTTTTCTTGGTATTTTCTTGTCGCATGCTTTATCCTCCATTTAGGTGCTGATGTCTTCCATAGAACTTGATATTTTCTTGATTCATAAACATGGAAATCTTGACACTATCAAATCCTTGAGTTCTTGTGTGGTTTTTCTCTTGTCTCTATCTCGAAAATCTCCAAATGTGCATAATCACTTCAATTCTTCATCTTTTCATCAATTATTCCTGTTCTTGGCTACATTTACTTGCATGTACACTTTTTCATGATTAAGTAACAAATACATACAAATATAACCAAATATAATGCACAAAACTAACGATAACGCAACTAAAAACATAGTCAATCTAAGCGTTATAAAATTCCCCCACACTTGAGTTTTGCTCGCCCTCGAGCAAGTCTAGCTTTTAGAAAAATGATTTCAATGGCATTGCTATCGTGATTCCAAAAATCTAACAATCATCCAAAAGGAATAATTGTTCATTTATACTTTTAATGTGAAAATCACTTGAAACATAAACAAATTAATAAAGAGCTTGATAACATAACTAAGCACCTCACGAAAAAATTTCAATTCACTCATCACTCCAAGAAAGATTGATTGGTAAACCACTCATTGCTCAGTCATGATTCATGTATATTACCATAAGCTCAAGTATCAAAACACAAAATAAAACATCAAAGAGGTCTTTTATTCGGGCTTAGAGGTTAAAGGTTACCTAGCTAATGTTCAAAATATCTCATACAAAACATAATAGATCGCTGGCGCGTATTTTTGAATAAGCAATAACGGATGGTCACTAGATTATACCTTGGTTCGCTGGCGCGTTATTTTCATAACGGATGGTCACCAAAAACATGCTCTAGATCGCTGGCGCGTCATTCCACTATCCAAAAACCGGATGGTCACTAAAATATTTATGCACTAAATATTCTTACAAATCCATCACTATATCCGGATGCTCGAAAGCTAACAACGAATAAAGTAATTTGGTAAGGTTAGGGATAAGGCATGGGAATTATTTTGTGAAAGGTTTCTACAAAATGAAAAATAAGAATCAAGTTCAAATTCCGTTCCCAACTTTTTATACCAAACATGATTACTCTTCCAAACTTCTTCGAACGTTATTCCGCATCACATACACTTTTATTCCTCTTTTGCTCATTGGCTAATTGATACTCCACATACTATAGCTCATTGGCTAAACTCTTGATTCACACACATTTTTTTTTTACACAAACAAAACTTTCTCTCGTCACCCTCACACTTTGGATGAGCACACGCTACAAAAATACAAATAAGAGTAGCGAACTCCTTCTTTGTTGAAACAACATATACACATATCAAAACGTGGTCAACGCATAATCATCAAAAAATAAAAAGTAACGAACTTCGAATGAACTTGATTCGGGTAAGGCTAAGGTGTAAAGTGTAAAATATTTTTGTATTTTTCTGGATTTAATCAAAAGAAAAGAAAAGTTTTAGAAGGTGTAACTAAGGGTATCTAGCGTAAAAGATTAACGCTAACAAATGGGTTTCCAAATACAAGGGTAACTAACCGATGTGATTAGCAAAAATGAAATAATTTGTAAATGGATGGCTATTTGGGTGTAAATCCTAAGTTGCCTCTTATCATATGAATATATTTTACCACTCGAAAGTGATTTTAACCGTAATGCGTAACAAGTACAAGTTCTAGAATCAACATAATCACCGGCACACTCATAGCAAAATATATAGCAAAAGATATGCTTTATACAAAAAGGTCAAATCCTTACAAATTAGGATGAAAAAGCTATAACATGTACTAGTAAATGTTATCGATTCCGAATTGAATTAGCTCTTATAACTTGATTAAATTCCAAAAAATTTCAAATAACCTTATTTTTACCATTGAAACAATCTAGTTTTAAAACTATATGAATTACGTAGTAAAACAACTAGAAAATCAGGGGCGAACGAATCCTAGTTACTTGAATCCAAAGTTCTAATAAATACCTAAAAATTTAAAAATAAACCTATTTTTTCTATTTTCTTCCCTCCCCTACACTTAAGTTTTGCATTGTCCTCAATGTAATAAAAATTAACTTCAAAGTAAAGGAAATGAAAAAAATTTAGTAAAATAGGAACTACCGGGGTAAAATACGCAACATGCAAATTTGATCACAACTAAGCAAAAGAGTTCTCCAACTCCAAATATTGATCAACAATAAGCTTCCGTAATATCACCCCTGCAAAAAAGCAAAAATATATGAAACAAAACAAACAAACAAAACAAAACACAAACAAAAGTACTTAAACAAACCAAATGTTAACAAAGTACGTTATTAATCCTAAAGAAAAAGTCAGAGAAAGAAGAAATAGAAATTATCCGACACACATAATTGTTTTTTAAAAACACAAAAATTGATTAACCATCCCACGTGGTAATTGGTTGCACATCCAAAACTTCGGGTAATCCTTTAAGCTTCCCATTTCTGCCCTCTCGAAGATGAGTGAACCTATTGATATTGATGCTCATAGGAACAATCGGTTCACTAAAATCCCTCATTCCTTCCTTGGTAAATAGTCCAAGGCTCCTAGCTACTCGTGAAATAAAATGCCCAGCGCATAGATAATTCTTCGTACCAACCGTCGCACGTTGGTGTAAGTGTTCTACTATTACCCAAGCTGTGTTTAAATGTCTTAGAGGATGCTTTTCTTCTAGTGCTTGCAAAACCCATAAATCTTCCTCATAAATCACATCAACACTAGAAGTCCGATGCAATAACGATTGTACTATAATCCTATGAAGTACTTGCAATAATGGTTTCCTAATTGACGAAACTTTACTTTCTCTATATTCTAACTTATCTTCTCCACTAATCTTTTTCCAATATCCATGTGCATCAAAATTACTTTTTTTCCTTCCTCCACTCATAACCAAAAACTTAAAGTTCGTGTTCCTCATATACTCATCAGAGTATAATCCTAGCAAATTTCCAAATTTAAACAATGTAACTTCATGTTTCTTACCTCCCAATCGAAAATCGAGAAATTTGTTAGTTGTAACCCCGACATCAGTCACCTTTGATCTCATCCGCATAGAACATAAAAACTCTAGACACCATTCTTTATATATCGGTTCTCTTATGCTGAATGCTCTCATCCACATGTTTGATGTCAAAATCTTCTTATTCCATAGAATCCTAATCATAAACATGTCTTTGATGAGACAAAAAGTGTTACGCTTTTAGGAGTCATTTAAGCCCTAATCCGTAATTATTTGATCAAATATTGCCTTAAATCGTTTCTTTTGTCATTTTAGGTACTTTGGAGAGGAAATTTGGAAAATGAAGCATTTTGGACGTTTTTGGAGCATAAAAGTGAAGAAAACGACAAAGTCTCAAAACCAAGCTGAAAACAGTACCTGACGGAGTCACTCTTTACGAGGTGACGGCGTCACGCTTTGACAAAGAGGTGGATGATTTTTACACTAGACGCCCCAGAAAGATTTTGGAAGAATTACACGTGACGGCGTCACGTGTAAATGGGAGTAGGCCGTCACGTTATAGCTTAAAGGGAGACGGCCCAGAGACATTTAAAAGGGGGACGGCGTCAAGAGTAGATCTGAGCAATCCGAGAGAGTTTTGGCGGCGAGGTGACGGCGTCACACTCTAAAACGTGACGCCGTCAGATTATAAAATCTATATATATTCGTCTAATTTTCATTCATTAAGTGTGCAACTTTTGGGAGAACTTTAGGGATAAACCCTAGTTCGTAAAACACTGTATTTTCAGGGGTTTTCACCCTTGAGACCTTGATGTTCAATTAAAGATAAGTCTCCTTCCAAATCAATCAGTATGTCTATGTGTTGTTTGATTATATCTTATGCTTGTCTTTACTTTAACATGCTAGGCTAGGTTTTTCTTGTGTTTGCTTGGATCTAATGAAACCTAGCTATTGATTACATGTTGTTGGTTTGTTTGTGATTGTTGTGGGTGGGTGAAGTCGATGTTAGGCTTAAGAAAACTGGCAAACCTCCTATACGGTAACTTGCTTGAACGTCTTAAGAAACATGAATCGGATGTGTACTACGATTATATGGTTGTATTTAATGCATAAGCGAATTCTAGTGATCCCATGTTAGGAGCTTTTAGTCGGCTCGACATAGGAGTGAAGTAGGAGCTTATAGAGTTAGGGAAGATCGTACACGGACCTACGAATGGTTTAAAGGAATACAACCCGTCATCCACACAATTACAACAAACCAATCAACCGGTAAAAGATAGCTAGAGAGTAAGGAAATCTAAGTAAACACATTTTTTCTCATATAAGTTTCACAACTATTTTACTTTTTCTTGTTATTTTTTTTATTTGCATAAATAGTTATTTGGGTTAGTTGACTAGCAACTAATTCCGCCTACGCTTCCAAATACCTAAGATTTTACTTGCTTTTATAAAATATAAAAAAAAATACAAAAAGAATCATCCCTCAACCCTTAGACCTAAATTAGAGTAGTTGTCAATCCTAACCACACTATTCCCCGAGAGAACGATAATCCCCCGGTACTTGCCACTTCACTATACTACATCGGTCAGGTACACTGCCTGGTGGGGGTTGTAAGCTTCTCAAGATCCCTTGAGAGGTAAAACCTAATTGCGAAGGTTGTGAAACCCACGCATCAAGTTTTTGGCGCCGCTGCCGGGGAATGGTTCTTGCTTAGGTTGAAAATTTTATTTTTACTTAGGTCTACTCATTAGATTCCTTTCTAGTGAGATTTTTTTTATTTTATTTTTCTAGGTTTTCTTTAATCTATCTTTTTTCTTCGTGTCTTTGTTCGTAACCATTACCATCCGACATCCTGGAAGGTGGTAATATCCCTGATCCCAAAAACCCACCACAACATAACATACCCCAACCAAACCCACCTCCTAGAGCCCGTACTTTAGGAGAATACTCCCGTCCTAGCCACCAAGGCTATCGAAACACCATTGAGCTCACCCAAGGAGCCAATGTGTCTCCATTGCGATCCGACACCATCCGGTTGGTGCAAAGCGGATGTGCATTCCATGGACTTCGTTCCGAAGATCCAAATCAACATCTCAAGGACTTTCTTAAAATCGTAGATTCCATAGACCTTGATGTTACCACTCGAGAGACTACCCGATTACGTCTCTTCCAATTCTCTCTGCGAGACCAAGCTAATCAATGGCTAGAACGTCGACCCGCAGGATCCATCACCTCTTGGGATACTCTCACCACTCTCTTCCTTGCTCACTTCTTCCCACCAGGAAGAACTACCAAGTTAAGGAGTGACATCTTGACGTTCGAGCAACTTCAAGGCGAAACCCTCTACGAGGCGTGGACCCGATTCAAAGATATACTTCAAAGAGTCCCTCACCATAGTATAAATCTCTAGCTCCAAATCCAAATCTTCTATGACCACGTTAATTACCACACCAAGCGTCTCATTGATCGAGCCGCCGGGGGCAGATTGCGTGACAGAAACGCCGAGGAATCATGGGAGATCATCGACGAGCTTGCACTCTACAATAATGAGGTGTGGGAGACCTCTCGTATTGTGAAATCGGCTGATGCCACTAAACTTTCCGAAGAAGGCCTTGGTGAACATGAGAAAAGGGTTGACGACCTATTCGAAAGGAAAAAAAGACGCCTAGTCCACAACGAGCAACAGTCAACTCCATCTCAAGCACAAAGACGACACCATTATCTGAATCACCTCGTAGGGAGAGTGTTGAATCTTTTTATAAACATGCTCAACCTAACCCGCCTCCTCAGGTACTTAGTCCTGAGTTCGAAGATCGAATGAGAGAATATATGTCAACACATTCCGAGCGGTTAGCAAGATTTGAAGAAGCCATTTACAGGCAGAAGGAGGAAATGCAAGAGAAAATGGCTGAGATGATGAATCTGTTGAAAGAATACACAAAAACAAAAGCCCCCGAGAAAGTGTTGATGCGAAGGGACCTCAATAACTCCAACACCAAATTTGTTAATACCGTTTCCATCGTCCACGGGGGCAACAGTGAAGAAAGGGGGAGTTGATAACTAAGGAATGTAACAAAATTGACCTCATTCCACATAGTGGTGGAAGCACTGAAACTATCAAGTGCAATTTAGACAGGGGAGAGGAGCCACCTCCTAATGAGCACCCAATGGAAGAACCACCAAAATCACTACAAGTAAGGCACTACTTGAAGCACGAGATAAACACGGAAACGATAAACGATTGTATAAGAAATTATCGACGTATTCATCTGCCCGAAAAGAACCCAAAAAAGATGACACTAGATGATGAATCTGACATGCTACCCGGGGGGCAATTGTACGGGACCCTCATGAAACAGAAGATAGTCGCTAAGCAAGAATTTTATGGGGTCTTCGAAATACCATGCAGTATAGGAAAGCTCAAATATCTGGATGCAATGGCTGATCAAGGTTCTGACGTAAGTTTGATGCCCTTATCCACTTATGTTCAGTTAACTGACAAACCACCCTCCATCACCCACACCAAGCTCTCGTTTACAAAACATTCTTATGAATACCCGTTAGGAGTAGCAGAAGATGTGTTAGTCAACGTTGTTGGGTTCATGTATCCAGTCAACATCATGATCTTTGATAGAGATGATGTGAATATGCCAATCATTCTTGGGGCACCTTTCCTCGCTACGGCTAAGGCACAAATCGATTACGAAAGTAGCACCATCCGGATTAAAAGGGGTAAGAAATCGATGAGCTTCCCAACAATCCCTCATTATTTAAAAGAAATCATGCCACAAAAGAAGATGAAAGCAGACTCCAGCACACCTCGTGGTCATGTTCGAGAGAAATCCTTGCATGGGAGACAAGGATTAAGAATTACAAAGAAACCAAGGTTAGAGAATGCAAGGATGTAGACAAAGACTCTAAGGGGGATGATGAGCAGGATGAGAACCCTGTGAAGTTTACAGAAGGGGACTTAGTGCTCCTACAACATTCAGAAATAAAAATACCCCCCGACAAACCAAGTCCTTGGTGGTATCGACCATTCACAATCAAAGCCGAGGACGGGATGGGATGGTAACCTTGAGCAGCAAAAGAGGAGGAGAGGTGACTGCAAATGTTGAACGGCTAAAACACTACCCCCATGATGGAAAGGATTATCTCTACCAGGGGTACATCATATCACGACATGAGATCACGTAGTGGAGTGACTTTGAGTCTAGCTACAAGACTCGTTAATAAAGAAAAACGCTTCTTGGGAGGCAACCCAAGCTTTATTTGTTTTGTGTGTTTGTTTATTTGATTTTATTTGTTTCCGTATGTATGTTTTATTTTTATCTCTAATAATTCATGTATCAAATTAAATTGTGAAAATGCTTTATTTTGTTTTTAACTTCGTTTTAACTACATATAAAGGTATTTTGCAAAAGATAAGTGTAAGGGAAATCTAAATTTGTTTATAAGAACGAATTGGACATGAATTGTAGTGATATAAAATGAACATACATATTAGTATTTGTTTGAGTCAAATGCTTGTATCGAGTCATAATGAAATTTTGCAAGATTCCAGGAATTAAGGTAATTGTTTTTTCAGAAATTTTCCGGAAACTAAACATAAGAATTCTGTCAGATCAATTCTGACGGCGTCGGCCTTTAAACGCTGACGGCGTCGGCCTTTAAACGCTGACGGCGTCAGGTGCTAATTCCAGAAAAAGTTTTTAAAATTTAGTTTTTCTGCCGGATTATAAAAATTACTGCATCTTTAATTCCAGGAATCTGCAAAACTTTCATTCCACAAGCATTATATCCTTATATAGATTCTGCCGTCGATTTTATGCAAGGTTTGCCTAGATTGTTTTCTCAGGTTTAACAGGTTACATTGGACAAGAAGATGAACATGGAATCAAGTTCATGACATCAAGCTTTTGGCGTCGCTATGATCTTGGAGCTTTTATATCATCTTGGAAGAAGATCTAACCATGTTACCACACGATAAACGAATCAGGGGAGTATTTGTTTCATTCTTTCATTTTCTCTACTTTTACATATTTTATGTGAACATTGGGGACAATGTTCGGTTTAAGTGTAAGGGGTAAATGAAGACACCTTAGAAAATGCTATTACGCTTGATTTTTGTTTTGTTTAATGGTAGATGTGTAATAAAACTGAGAGAAATATTTGTTAGGGCAATTTAAGCGCCAAATTTAAAATTTTTTACAACTTATAGGAGTAAAACTTTAGGTATAATAAGCGTCTCATGGATAGGGAATTGTATGACTAGCACAAAAACCGTACCACTCAAAAATTTTCCCCCAAATATGTGAGGTTCACCCCTAGAATTGGTAGGAAAAGAAATCATTTTTGGTGCTTATGTGTGTACCGGTAGTTTATAGATTCTAGAACTTGCTTTAGTGACCATCCCAAATCTACAAGTGAGACTACATTCGTGTAGTTAGATTTACACATGATAAGAGGCATTAGGATAACCCATGTTTTACACCCGTATTATAATTACATTGACTTCATTGGTCAAGTAATTCTCCCACACCTTAGCGATGTACACATTTTTAGTACACGATACCCCTAGTACACCCCTCAGAGCCTATCTTTTCGTTTCTAACTTTAAGCATCTTACTTAAAGGAAGAATTTGTTTACAATCCACCCCAAATGTACACCCAAATCGCCTTAGCCTACCTTGTATGCACTCATCTTTAGTGCATTATTGTGACAACATTTGTTTAAACCCTTAGTTAATTGTCTTATTGATTACATGGTTGCTAAGTCGAGTCATATCCTTGTACATATTGTTTTGGGACGATTGGGACTCATGGGTAAAGTACTAATGTAATGGAGTAATGGGGAAAAAGTCAATTATTGCCCCCACATGTGCGTTAATATTTTAAAGTACTCCAAGTTTTTCAATTATCTTAATTCGAGTCATTAGAATAGTTTATTGTAAAGTATGTAAAAGTTCAAGTGTAAGGGGAGAACCGAGGCCCCTATGATGTATTATTTTGGATGGTAGGGTAAGAGTGTACGAAAAAAAAATCGAAAAAACAAGAAAAACGAAAAAAAAATTGAAAAAAGAAAAGTAGAAAAAACATACGGACTACCATCCCGTTTCATTTTATCTTTATTTATGTTTTTGTTATTTTCTTTTTAGCTTAAGTCGAGTCGAGTCTTGGCTTAGCAACGCCGCATTGTGCATGTATTTTATCAAGATAATTAACTCGCCACCACTAAAAATACCCTTTATTCCAACAAAACCGTGTTATCATATCCCTACACCTAACGTTACAACCCTTGAAAAGCCCTCTTTAATAGTTTATCTTAGGTGCTTACGCCTAGTGGAGAAGGTTTTTGATCCTTTCCCAAGCCAATGGTAATCTATTTGCTATGACAGGTAGTGAGTGATATTTCTTCCATTTCCATTTAGTTATATAGGTTTATAACACCCGAGAGATGAGAGTATCCAAACACTATTTGTGAGGTGCTAGTGTATGATTTATGAGCTTGTTATGACTAGGGTGGAATAACTATTTGTTGTAATTACTTTTATGTTAGTGTTAAATGACCCCTAGCTCATATTTTAATTGGAATAAAAGCGCATTTGCTTGAGGACAAGCAAATCTCAAGTGTAAGGGTATTTGATGAGGCGAAAAGTGTTATGCTTTTAGGGGGTCATTTAAGCCCTAATCCATAATTATTTGATCAAATATTGCCTTAAATCGTTTCTTTTGTCATTTTAGGTATTTTGGAGAGAAAATTTGGAAAAGGAAGCATTTTGAAAGTTTTTGGAGCATAAAAGTGAAGAAAACGACAAAGTCTCAAAACCAAGTTGAAAACAGTACCTGATGGCGTCACTCTTTACGAGGTGACGGCGTCACGCTTTGACAAAGAGGTGGATGATTTTTACACTAGACGCCCCAGAAAGATTTTGGAAGAATTACACGTGACGGCATCACGTGTAAATAGGAGTAGGCCGTCACGTTATAGCTTAAAAGTAGACGGCCCAGAGACATTTAAAGGGGGACGGCGTCAAGAGTAGATCTGACCAATCCGAGAGAGTTTTGGCGGCGAGGTGACGGCGTCCCACTCTAAAACGTGACGCCGTCAGATTATAAAATCTATATATATTCGTCTAATTTTCATTCATTAAGTGTGCAACTTTTGGGAGAACTTTAGGGATAACCCTAGTTCGTAAAACACTGTATTTTCAGGGGTTTTTCACCTTTGAGACCTTGATGTTCAATTAAAGATAAGTCTCCTTCCAAATCAATCAATATGTCTATGTGTTGTTTGATTATATCTTATGCTTGTTTTTACTTTAACATGCTAGGCTAGGTTTTTCTTGTGTTTTCTTGGATCTAATGAAACCTAGCTATTGATTACATGTTGTTGGTTTGTTTGTGATTGTTGTGGGTGGGTGAAGTCGATGTTAGGCTTAAGAAAACTGGCTAACCTCCTATACGGTAACTTGCTTGAACGTCTTAAGAAACATGAATCGGATGTGTACTACGATTATATGGTTGTATTTAATGCATAAGCGAATTCTAGTGATCCCATGTTAGGAGTTTTTAGTCGGCTCGACATAGGAGTGAAGTAGGAGCTTATAGAGTTAGGGAAGATCGTACACGGCCCTACGAATGGTTTAAAGGAATACAACCCGTCATCCACACAATTACAACAAACCAATCAACCAGTAAAAGATAGCTAGGGAGTAAGGAAATCTAAGTAAACACATTTTTCTCTCATATAAGTTTTACAACAATTTTACTTTTTTTTGTTATTTTATTTTATTTACAAAAGTAGTTATTTGGGTTAGTTGACTAGCAACTAATTCCGCCCACTCTTCCAAACACCCGACATTTTACTTGCTTTTATAAAATATAAAAAAAATACAAAAAGAATCATTCTTCAACCCTTAGACCTAAATTAGAGTAGTTTTCAATCCTAACGACACTATTCCAAAAGAGAACGATCAATCCCCCGGTACTTGCCACTTCACTATACTACATCGGTCAGGTACACTGCCTGGTGGGGGTTGTAAGCTTCTCAAGATCCCTTGAGAGGTAAAACCTAATTGCGAAGGTTGCAAAACCCACGCATCAGTCTTCCAAAAATCCATCGCAACCTAGTTCCATCATTGCATTCCAATTCATAACCCGTGGTGAATGAATCACTATGCCACCAATCTTAAGTAGGGTACTATTGAAAATTTTCCGAACTTCCGGATCTTCTCCTTTCCACAAGAGGTTAGGATGTCATTCCGGAATTGGCATTAGTTCTCTCTTCCTAGTTGCTTCTCTTGTTCTCTTTGCAATCGCGGATCCTCCTATAACATCCTTAAACACGAAACATTCGAAACATATTTCTCATTAGTGGTTAGTGAAGAAACCTCAAATATATGCTAGTATAAGAGTATATGACCCAATGCTACACAAATTAGAAGTCAAGAAGTCCGTTTGCAAAAATCTTAAAAATGTTAACGAGGCAACCACCCAATCGGTTTGCCCACCATCCAATCGGATGGCGCCTATGACCAATCCCAACCGATTGGTTGCAACCCGCAACCGATTCGGTTGGGGTTTTCTGCAGAAAATCAAAACTTCAAAAATTCGACTTCTATCAAATCCAATCTATTCCAACTCTATCCTAACCTATATTTGATAATTCATGATGGTTTCTAAACATCCAGTTTGTCCTATAATGAT
Organism: Artemisia annua; assembly: GCA_014162995.1. NCBI lineage: Eukaryota > Viridiplantae > Streptophyta > Magnoliopsida > Asterales > Asteraceae > Artemisia > Artemisia annua. The sequence continues at coordinate 30,761 of LBNU01031561.1, read as the reverse complement.
CCATAACATCTCCAACCACTTTTTTAGTCAATCTTAGAACATGCAAGAACACTATTCAAATCAAACCTTTCAATTAGTGTTCTAATCAACAATGCACTATCCTAACATCACTAATTAACAAGCATATAACATCTGGGAATCATCAATTGCAAACAAACTCGCTTCAAAAATTATACCCAATTCAATCCGAAAATTCAATTAATTAATTCTTCCTCAAGACTTAATCAATCAATCTAATTCTTTTTGCAATGTATTCCTCTATCATTTACCCATATATCCTCAAAAGATTTCAATTTAGTTCGAACTATATCAAAAATACCCAAATCTTGACCTAATTCAATTAATCTGAATTAAAACCAAATTAAACCAAATTAATGATGTTACTTACTTGTTGATGCGCGTGGATTGCAACACGCACTACGTTTTACCTCTCGAGGGATCTCGAGAAGCTTGCAATCCCCACCAGGCAGTGTACCTGACCGATGTAGTATAGTGTAGTGGCAAGTACCGGGGGATTGATCGTTCTCTCGCAGGGAATAGTGTTCGTTAGGCTAAAAGCTACTCTAATCTAGGTTTAAGGGTGGAGGAAGATTCTTTTTGTATTTTTATATTTTATGAAAGCAGTAAATCTCTGTTTTTGGAGGATAGGGCGGAATTAGTTGCTAGTCAACTAACCCAAGTTATCTAATTTTAATCTACTTATATTTTTTTGTATTTTTTTGGTTTTGAAGAAAATCAGTGGTGGAGAATAGTGTTT
>LBNU01031561.1:15158-26302 GCA_014162995.1 Artemisia annua | reverse complement strand
ATGTAAAAGTTCAAGTGTAAGGGGAAAGCTTAATCCCCATTGATGTATTATTTTGGATGGTAGGGTAAAAAGGTATGCAAAAAAAAAAAAAAAACCCATACATACGGACTACCATCCCGTTTCTTTTAAGTTTTTGTTATTTTGTTTTTAGCTTAAGATTGAGTCGAGTCTTGGCTTAGCAACATTGTATAGTGCATGTATTTGATCATGATAGTTAACTCGCCACCATTAAAATACCCTTTATTCCAACCAAACCGTGTTTATCATATCCCTACACCTTACATTACAACCCTTTGGAAAGCCCTCTTTGATAATTTATCTTAGGTGCTTACGCCTAGTGGAGGAGTAATTGATCCTCTCCCAAGCCTATGGTAATCTATTTGTTATGACAGGTAGTGAGAGATATTTTCCGTTTTCATTTATGAGATATAATTCTATGACACTTGAGAGATGAGAGTATCCAAACACTATTTGTGAGGTGCTAGTGTATGATTTCCGTGCTTATTATGATTAGGGTCGAATGACTATTTGTTGTAATTACTTTTATATTTGTGTTAAATGACAACTCATATTTTGATTGGAATAAAAGCTTATTTGCTTGAGGACAAGCAAATCTCAAGTGTAAGGGTATTTGATGAGACGAAAAGTGTACCCGTTTTAAAGGGTCATTTAAGCCATAATTCGAGTAAATGTGATCAAATATTGCCCTAAATCGTTCCTTTTGTCATTTTAGGTACTTTTGAGAAGAATTCTGGAAAACATGCATATTTGGACGTTTTTGGAGCATAAAAGTGAAGAAAACGACAAAGTCTCAAAAGAAGCTGGATTTCCTACCTGACGGCGTCAGAGTCACAAGGTGACGCCGTCAGCCAACATTGACAAAGGAGTAAAATCTGATTACACTAGACGCCCTATAAAGAAAACAAGATGTTTACACCTGACGGCGTCAGGTGTTAGAGAAAGTAGGCCGTCAGGTGTTAACTTAAAGAGTGACGGCCCAGAGCAAAATAAAGAGTGACGACGTCAGAAGTAAATCTAGGCCATCCGAGAACCCTAATGACGGCGAGCTGACGGCGTCAGAACCCATAACCTGACGCCGTCAGAATGTAAAATCTATATATATATATATATTTTTCTATTTTTCATTCATTAGGGTGGAACTTTTGGTACAAGTTTGGGAAAAACCCTAAAGACGAATTTGGCTGTATTTTCAAGGGTTTTTCACCCTTGAATCCTTCATGTTCAATTAAAGATAAGTCCTCACTTAAATTAATCAATATGTCTATGTGTTGGTTAATTATATCTTATGCTTGTCTTTCAATTAACATGCTAGGCTAGATTTTTCTTGTGTTTGCTTAGATCTAATGAAACCTAACTATTAATTATTGGTTTTTGGTGTTTTCTTACTTTGTTGGGATGAATGTTTAATCAATGTTAGGCTTAAGAAAACTGGCAATACTCCTATATGGTAACATGCTTGAACGTCTTAAGAAACATGTAACTAAGGCATACTAGGTTATTAAGGTAGTATTTAACGCATGAGCCACTGTTTACAATCCCTATGATTATGTGTACGCATAGTTGTAGGAGGAGATAAGAGCTCATAGAATTGGGGAGATATGTATGCCACCCCATGATTTGTTAAGGAATACATCCGTCATCCACGCAAGTAATACATACACCAATTAACCGGTAAAAGATAGTTAGGGAGTAAGGAAATCTAAGTAAACACATTTGTCTCCATATAAGTTTTCACAACCACAATAGTTTAGTTATTTTATTTTTATTGCAATTGTAGTTTTTGGGTTAGTTGACTAGCAACTAATTCCACCCACTCCTCCAAAACCCGAGATTTTACTTGCTTTCCATAAAATAAAAAATACAAAAATAATCTTCCTTCACCTTTAGACCTTTTAGAGTAGTTTTTCTATCCTAACGAACACTATTCCCTGTGAGAGAATGATCAATCCCCCGTACTTACCACTACACTATACTANTTTGGGTTAGTTGACTAGCAACTAATTCCACCCACTCCTCCAAAACCCGAGATTTTACTTGCTTTCCATAAAATAAAAAATACAAAAATAATCTTCCTTCACCTTTAGACCTTTTAGAGTAGTTTTTCTATCCTAACGAACACTATTCCCTGTGAGAGAATGATCAATCCCCCGTACTTACCACTACACTATACTACACCGACCAGGTACACTGCCTGATGGGATTGCAAGCTTCTCAAGATCCCTTGAGAGGTAAAACCTATTGCGTGGTCGCAATCCCACGCTCATCAGTTGTGAACTCTTGAGTAGGTGACTCGGGGAGTGGAGTAGGGCAAGGAAGGTGTCCTTGTAGCCGAACCACTGTAAATCATCGTGTCCGGTTTGCATCTTCTTTCACTTATCTCTTTACATTAATTCTTGCATTTATCGCTTATACCTATGCTTGCAAATATGTGTTGGTTGTTGCTTATATTGTCATGATGATTGATTGTGTTATAGTTACAAGTTAATATTGTGATGGTGTGTATAATTATATGATATGATCAAATAGATTATTATTCACACTTCTCATATTGAGTTTAACTTAATAGATGATTTGATACGAAACATTTTAAGATTTTAAAAAGGAAAACTTTAATCAAAGATTTTGAAACAAACATTTTATAAAACGAAAAAGAGGGAAAACTATTCAACCCCCTTCTAGTTTTCCACAGTGCGGGTGCGCATAATAGGTTAAACCAATGTTTCATCAAAAGAAGTAAAGGTGCGCATAATAGGTTAAACCAAAACTATAAGCATATGTAATTATGTTAATTTTCTTCTTTTCTAAATGTTGTCAAATGAACAACAGGTAGAATACAATTGTTAGCAACTCCCGCAACACACTACTACTTCAATCCGCGCGTTCCAAAATAGGACAGATGCATGATGTGTATGCATCAACATTTTAATCAACATTCTAAACAAAAAATATGTGCACATTCTAAAATCATGCTTTCTGTATTGCAAGGTATGAGCAGTTACATCTCAAATAGCAGGGAAAATAGGATGTCCAACAGTAGGAGAAAGAAGGGGCATTCAGATGACTCTGATCATGAGAATACTTCTTCAAGACATAATTCAACATTGGATTATGAGTCCAACAACTCTGATAGCATGCACAGAAGAAGAAGGAGGTCTGAAAGTAGTAGAAGAAGTCATCAGCATTCACATGACTCGAATCTCAATCATACTTCTGCAAGACATAATAGGACGAGTAGAAGAGCAACTTCACCTTTGGATTATGAGCCTAACATCTCTGATAGCCGGGAAAATAGGACGTCCAACAGTAGGAGAAGGAATGGGCATTCAGACGACGACGATATCAACCGTCAACCACCGTAACTACCTCAACCTTCCCTTTTTTACCGTTAATTTCTGTTATATTTTTTGTTAGGGATTCTATTTAATTATATTTCATCTTCTGCTTATTTTTATAATAGGAAGTTATATATTTAAACTTTTTAGTTATGTTTTTGGTTTAATTTATTATAAAAGGATTAGTTAGAGTTAAATGTGACATAATTTGTTTATTGAGAGAGTTTTACTAAGTTATTAGGTCATGCGGTGTTGAAACGCGATGTAAAAGATATTGTTTGGATTAGTTTTTAGCTGCGTCGAAACGCGATATCAAGCTTATGCTGTAAAAAGGATTGATTACAGTAGAATGTAACATAGTTTGTTTATTCGGAGTGTATTAATAAGTTAGTAGATTGTGCGGTATCGAAAAACACGATGCAAAATGTGGTGTTTGGATTAGTTTTTACCCGGTGTCGAGATGCAATAAGTTGAAATTTTGTCTATGCTGTAAATTGACAAAAAAAAGTTTGTATGTAACATACAGGTATTTTTAGGTTGTTGTAATTTTATGTAAAGTTAATTTGCTATTTATAAATAAATCAAAAAGAAGTTGTCGATGTTATTTGAGATGGTGGTATTTTTTTCAAATATTGAGGATTCGGTTAATCTCGGAAGGAAGTTAAGGTGTAACGTCCCATAGGTTTAGTGAAAAGGGAGATACTTTAGGATTCGGGATTTGTGACTTTGATGTTTGAATGCATGTTACTGGGATTATGCTTAGTTGCATCTGGTGCATTGTGTTTTTGGTCTATTGGGATTTTGCTTAGTGGCATCTGGTGCATTATGTTTTTGGTCTGCCATATTATGGTAATTTGTGGCTTTTAATGAATTCATATGCAGGGAAAAGAGAGTAAGGTTTCGAAAAAGAAGTCAAAGCCTGGAGATGAATTGCCGACGAAGATGAATCGGAATAGGCTAAGGTTGTAGCTAAAGCGAAGCCTGCACGACGAAATCAAAATAAAGTTAATTATTGTACTATGAGTATACAATCCAAATATCACATCATGTTAAAAGTAAGGGTCTGTGAGGCACAAAATTACCAATCATTTGTTGTTAATTGTCTTGCTTATGTTTAATATGTACATCAAATGGTAATTTGCTGATAGGTCGTACCTATGGTCTCAGCTATACAGTAACAATATCAATAAAAGTAGCACAACCATTAGGTGTAACACAACCTTTATAATGATGACATGATGCACAATTTGTTTGTGGAATTCAGGACTCAGGGTGAACAAGTTACATCTCAATGGAGTTGAAGAAGCAGGGCCTGATGGAATACATATTGTTTCTCGAGAAGCTGATCCCTTAGACACTCCTGTACGAATTTAAGTAAGCCTAACTTTGGTGCTTAATCAATATTTTGATACTTATGAGTACTAATTTAGGCATCATTTGTGTTAAGTAGGTAGTTTCAGTAGCAATGAACCAAATACCTAAAAGCATTTGCATCTTGTGGAGTAAGCTTAGCTGCACATAAGTTTTCTCAACTGCATTGGATGGGCAAACAAGTGTGGAAATCAAATGTTTTTCTTGCTGGAAATCATGACTATGGTTTTGCAGCCCAGGTCCCCTTTTCAAATGTTGTCTATATCGAGCAAACTCACTTTAGATTGAAAGATTAAAAAAACTACTATGGACTTGCTCCCGGAAAGAGTGTCCTACTCAGGTGCGTAATCTGAATTAATATCATTTCGATGCATTTACTTTACTGATAAAAAAAACCTGCCTAAGAGGAGAACCAAAAGGAGAACTTGAAAGTCAATTAAAGTATATTTTGAGTGCACAAGATTTAACTTTTGAGTGTAATATTTAATTCTATTCATATGTGACGCAGATATGTATTTCCTATTAAGTGCACCGAAGTGGTGCTTTCTGAAGACCGAAAAACAGTTTCTGAGTTACGTGCCGAGTATGACCCTGATAAGAAGACTAAACCAAAGGCAAGTTAAATTCAAACTGCCATAGCCTTACTTTAAGAAAAAAGGAACTATGTTTAGCAACATAATCAATTCAGTTTTAAAAATTGAACTTTGTTATACAGGGGGATATTCACTTGGTTGCAGAGCCATCTCAGATAAAGGTCCAAACTTTCTCCTAAAATTAAACTTTTTATAGTAATTGAGTTTTGTGATACCAAGCACACCGGGTAATCAATGTTTTTGTTTATTTAACATTATGGTTTTACTGTTATGTAGAATGTTGCTCCTACACACATTCACATATTTTCTTACCCAATTTTAACTACCAATTTATGATAATTTTGCAGCTATGAAGGTACAGGACCATCAATATCTTTAAAGCTTCTGACGCAATTAGAAGAAGAAAGTCGAGCAAATGTTGTTCCTGCTGGTATGATACTGTCACAATTCACAGATTTAGTATTCATTATTTATAAATGAACATGCAAATAGCTAATAAGACCTATCTCAAGTATAAGAAATTACAACTTGAATTCTTAATTATAAAATTGTTTTTACTAAGAATTCAAATCTTATTTTATATGTTAACTCAAACATTTAATGGATTAATATAGAGTTTTTATAACCTGGATACGGTTTATTGACTAATATTGCAGGCCGACTCCTAAAAAAGATGGAACTGTGTGAAGCTATAAGATATGCATCTGGTGATCCGGTTGAATCTTGGCTTAACAATCTACTTTGTCTGGACGTAACAAATTCTATGCCTACCATTAACAGGTTGAAAACGTTCTAAAAAACTATATGAGCTTTGGTTGAGATGTCTTTCTCTTAAACCGGTTATGATAATATAGTATTTTCAATCTTACATTCAACATTAACTAAGTATAAAACTCAAAAGTAAGGACAATGAAGGTTTTTTTAAAACTAACCTAACCCAAATAAAAATGTACCAGTTTCACGTTACCACCTCTATACACGTTACCACCTCTATACTTTCCTTAAAATAATAGGACTTTAATTTACTTGTGGTCATATATGCTATATGTTGTATATGATGACTTTTATTCTTGAAATTTAACATAGAGTAGAACATATTTTTTTTGCTATCTTTGATGTTTTATATTGCATATAGGTAATAAGGGAATAAGAATGTGACCTTTTTCTTGCCTGATATAAATATACAAAACTTTGGATGGTTAGCCTTTCATGTATTTTAGTTAGCAAGGTTAATCAAAATTATTAGTGCATTAATCAACTGTATTTTAAGAATGAAAAACGGGAATGAAATCTGCAGGCTATGTTTCTTCTTCACCAGAAGCATCAAACGCATTATAATTGTAAAGAAGAATATCATTTAACAGTTCGGTCACCAATATGAAAGAGGATTCATGCCGCTTGGTAATAATTTAAAATTAAACAATCGACCATGTCTTATACATTATAATGAGAAGGATTATTTTCTCATATTGACAGTTAGTCTCCATCAAGGTGCATTAACAAAAGGGTTATTGACATTCACAATTGTGCTTATTTCACATGCGCTTTCTACAAAAATACCTGGAATTTTTTTTAGGAACACTTGGATTAGTAGTCTCTCAAAAATAGCTCTTCATATACTTGGATCTGATTTAACTGATCGTTGTATGAACCCCGCTTCTGTAAGTAATCCTATCATCGATACTCGAGTCTTATTTTCTTTTTCAGTTGTATTTTAGTTTACACCTCCAAGGAAAGCACAACTATTATTTTTATGAAAAGGGTTTGGTTTGTTTAAAAGAAAGGATTAGAGAGCCTTACAATCACCGAGATTAGTGTTAATGTCAGTGAGATTTAAATTTTATAACCATTGGTATTTTTGGTCTCCTGGATTTTGCTAAGATGTTCGCTCATTCTTTTCTTTTCTTTTCTTTTTGATTGTTTTTTTACTCATTTTTAGCATATTTTAGGTTCCTCGCCTTTGATTTGGTGGGTTAGTCATTAAGTTATCATCTTTTTTAGTATAAGATATAAGTAGTCCAAAATAACTTCTAAGACTTAATAAAACGAAAGCAGGGGTGGGTAAGTTTAAAAGTGGGTCAAAACGTACAGGTTGGGTAATGGATAAAAAGGGCTTTCTTTATCAGCTTAATCATGAAACAGTTAAATACTAATCATGAAACAGTTTAATAGAGGTGGCAAAATGTTTTGATGGGTACCTCTCAATAGCCAGAATGTTGGGCCTTCATGGTGCTGTATTCAATTTCAAGTGCATACAGATGCTCATGAACTGAACCAAGATATGACGATTATTCACATGCGAAAATATTGATGGCAGTTTCGTTATCTGATAATAACGAGATGTCTGTGTTGACATACCTCAGTAGAACTCTGAGTTGTTGCATGTGGATAATTGGAGGAAGTTTATGGGGTTCATGAAGAAGATGAAAGAAGAGAAAGATGTACACCAGTGTTGGGAGCAAGTCGAACAGATTTTGAGCATTTTATGCACGTTACAGAGCCATTGGTGCAGGGTGCTGCAGTATAATCATGTACCATGTTATAATATGCTATTACTTTAGACTCACAATCTTTTTCAATTTGTTTTCTTATTTCACGTAAATGTAGATTTAATTGCCTTTTTTTTTCTAATTGTGACCATAGTTTTTTTACATTTGTATACAGAATGAATGAGGGCAAGTGGATGTGTGTAGTCTGAGAAGTGTCTTCCACCAGGAACCGCTCACTCAGGGTTCCAGAGGAGCTGATATTTTGCAAAGAAGCTAAAGATAAATTATGCCCCTGCCATGCTTGGATTTGAATTCCGAATTGGCCTATCTTTTCCTATATATAATGGTATAGTGGTGTGTACTAAGTTCAAGGATGCAATTTTAGAGGAGTGGTTGTACAGAACAAAGAGGAAAGTTGTTATTGCTGCTTTAGACAAGATCAAAGAAGGTAATCAACTACAAAGAACAGCTATGTAGGTAAACTAAAACACGCCTTAAAAACGTGAGTTAGCTTCGCAGTGTGACTCTAATTAAGCTACTATTAATTTATGATTGAAATGCATGTAGGTAACCCTGTAACAAGCCACGCTGAGGACTTGCAAGTTAAGATTGACCATGGTTAGAGCCCAATATATGGACCATGTTTGAAATCTCCTTTTCATCAGGTGTCAGGTTAGCTATATAACACCAGGTAGTGTCTGTTTTGAGGAATAGAAATGGACGTCTTTATAAATTCTACATATAAGTTAATCTATATATCCTCAATCACCCATTAGCAAGAGAATAACATATGCTCAATCACCCAAAAGCGTAAGTACTAAGTACTATTCACTTTATTTTGATGCTAATAAAGATTTAACTTAAATTTAGACTCAATGGGTAAAGGCGTAAGCCATGACTAAATGGGTAAAAAACCTGCAACCATAGTTTAGACAAATACTTTTAGTTATAGAGAACCTTTGATAGCTGATATATGCTTTTTTCCATTGCAGCATCTATTATCATGGGTGGTCGGAAATCGGACAACAAGGATCTTAACAATGATGTTATTGTGGTCGTGAAGATAGAACGCGTTTGATGGAGACGAAGACGAGTATGCTAAAAATAGACTATATTCATAAATTAAACTGCTAAAGACTTTGAGGAATGAAAACCTGATAGTTCTTTATGGTTTCTGATAGTTCTTTATGGTTTCAGAAAAGTTGTCCTGATGTTCAGGCTTTTTTGAAGTGGCCAAAAATATATAGTTTTAAAAGTGATTTTACAATTTAACAAATGTACTTATTGTATTATTATCATTGTGATATCTATTTAACTTTTTGAAACATGTTGCATTTTTTTTCCTTACTTCTGGTGCGATTGAATAAGCAAAGGAAGTCACTAAACGAATCCTTACATTCCCAGATGTCATAGCAGACCTGTTAAGTATTACACCAAGGTTGGCGTATCTTGAACTCCTGACACCATGAATCGACTGAAGTCAATGAATTATGTCAAAACCTCCTACGGCATGATAAGTTTCTCCTATCAAGTTACAAGCATCATTCTAATATGACCCAGAATAAGAATGCATAAATAAACAAATGAACCATTTACTATGACATACTTTCCTTTTCTACATTTCAGTAAAATTTAGGTCCTTGGTACTCTTAGCTTCGAAGAAAATTTGTAACTAACATAAATTTTTTAACTCAACAATATGTCTTGAAGAAGATCGAGGAAAGCCCTGTGAAGAGCGTCTTTTCAACCTCACCAGACTATCTCAATTTGTCGAAAAACTTTCTTCTTGCATGTTAAAGACTCATGCTTTTCCGTGAATATTGTATGACCACATAAAAAATATATGGACAACGTACATGGAAGTTATTTTCCTCTATTGTTCTAACGTATTGTATGAGTTCCACCATTAATGTAACTATTATATATAATTTGGTCGTTTCATTAATCTATTTAAAAAAATAACATAAATTTTTTATTTAATATCTTGCAATTGCAATTTAGTATTAGACTATAATGTTTATCAAGTTTGCTAAAGAAGCAATTCTCTGTTTAAGATCAAGTTACATAAAAACAAGATAAAAAAACTTTTCCGATGGAAAACATTCCATAATTGCAATTTAGTATTAAACTATAATGTTTATCCATGTTCTTTATATATATTTTTCAATCATTTATAATTAAGACTCAATGCATGTGCACTCAATTATAACGGGCTAATGTTTGGTATTCCAATATTTATCAGAAATTGAACTGATTTTGGGTACTCGGGTAAAGTTTGCTTATTTTAGACTTTAGACACTATTGAATGCAGCAGGAGAAACCATCAGCTAAAATATCTTATCATTGCAATAAGTACTTGGGTACTCACATGTGATAGTATTTAAAGTATTGGATTATTTTTTTGGGTAGTCTAATGTGGTTCATGATCTTCCATTAATTAGGAAGTAGAAAGATAATTTAGAAAAATTTAAGTTATTTAGATATGTCTTGATATCGATATATTTGTTACCAAACTATAAGGTGAACCGGGTGACCCTGAAGAGGTTTTTGTTTTGATTTATCAATGTATTTTATCAAACTGTATGATCGTTTTACCAATTGATAAATTTAACGATTGACTTTGTATAGGTATTTCACCATAATTGAAAACTTTTATGAACAATTAATGGGAAGTTTGTGAAAAGTGGTCTTCAAAGTATGGAAAAAAGTAGGAGCTTTAATGAAAGAAATGGTTGTAAGAAACGTGTCAAGTGGGTTGAACAGGTCTGTGTCTAATGCTTACAGTCTCTCAAATCGCCTTGGCTGAAAATGCAAGTTTTGAAGGAATATTAGGCAGCAGGACTACTAAGGCTATGATGGAAAGATTCAAGAGAGGGAAGATCCGTGAAAAGAGGCATAAAGAGAGAGAAATGGAGAGAAGGTTAAAGGCTGAAGATGCAGCCGTGGGTAAAATGAGTAAGATCAATAGAGACCGAGATCATGAGATTAGTGAAACAGTTGCACTTTGTACATATCATGACAAGGTAGTAGCCTAATCACACGTATGTAGATATTTGCTCTGCAAGTGTGTTGTTGTATATGCAAAATGCTTTATATGTTATGTAACTTAAAGTGTACTGATGATCGTTTACATGTTGTTAGTTTGCCAAAAAATACCTTCGCACACATATATCTTGATATTTGAAAAGTAATACACTCAAAGAATAATCACAAATGATGCCCGCCATTGGCGGGCACATGTGCCCAAAGGGCTACAAAGCATGCCCGCCCATTGGGCGGGCCATGACCACTAGTATGTATGTATATATATATATATATATATATTACTTACGTATTTA